>JABFPJ010001633.1:0-24201 GCA_022817425.1 Gryon sp. ZL-2020 | reverse complement strand
GTTATAGGAGATTCATCGGGCGGTCATAGGGAGGGGCTCACAGGGTTTCGCCCGGGCGAAGCCGGGGCTTCAGCTAGTATATATATATATGTATGTATGTATGTATATATTTACAGATTTTTTCTTGATCACATGAAGCAAAATAACTTCAATTATAAAAATATTAACGAATATCCATATTCCGTTTAAGCAAATTTCATCGATACTGTATTTGATAGTTTTCAGATATTCCAACTGTATAAAATAAACTGCATTTAATATTTTTCATAAGTAGTGTTTACTACAAAGTAAGTAAATACTAAGTAAGTAAGTTTAGCAGAGTGTGTGTAGTGCATGTGCGCGAATTATTGCTCACGAAATTTCGCCAGCTAACCATGCAACCAGCCCCACTCTGCCAATTATACCCAGACGCCAGCCAGAAGCTGCCGGCTGGCTGATGCTGGGTCCATTTCTTTAATTTTACTTTTTAAAGTAAATTTTAAATAAATTTTAATTTTAATTTATTACAACATTTAAATAAAGACTTGAATACTGATTCAAATACCTATTCATATAATAATTTTTCAGGATTTTTATTATGAAATTTCTCTTAATTTAAAAGCAAATATTTGTGATTCAGAGTCTGCTTTTGCAGAATTAGTAACTCATATCGAATCAGCGATTGCAAACGGGATTTTGTTTTGAGAAACGAGTCAGAATCTGAGTGATGTTGTAATCATTTTAATTCAGTCCCTGTATCAATAACATATATCGTTAATTTTGATTTTGTTATTTTATCAATTTATAAATTGTTATTTGAACAAATTTCATTATTTATGTAACGCGAAAAACCGTAAAATAAACTGTTATTTATTTTATTATAATAAAGTTATTCGAAATTATATGAAAAACTGTGTGAAATAAGAAAATTTCGAATTTATTTATTTTTTCAACACTTAATATAAGATAAAAAATCAATATTCAGTCACTGGTCAAGTGAAGACAAATTTTTCGTGAATAAATCTTGATTTGTACGTCAAAGAACAAAAATTATCAAAAAATAGCTGTTTTCGAGCCGATTGTGGGGGCTAAAAGTACTACTGAAAACCGTTTTTATTGGTACGAATGTTTTTGTGTTTGGAAAACCTTTCGAAATTTTACATAGGCTAAATTTTTTTGATTTTCCACCCACCCTACTGTGTATATATCACAAATTTATATATCCCATGACAATCTGCAGTATTAACACTGTATACCCTTAAAATTTCAAATAAAACGGCCCAGTAGAATTTGCGTGATGAGGTAACAGAAAAACAGACAGACAAACAGACAAACATAGATTGAAATTTATATATTAGTAGGATTTTAAATTTAAATTTTTTCTTTCGAAACTTCAACATTCTCGATCGAGATCAAAAGAAAGTCTGGATCTTGTCTCGATTTTTCTTATCAAGGTCTCGTCTTAGTTTTGTCTCAAAAATCGAGAATAGACGAAACAATATCAAGTCTAGTTTCGATATTGTGTCAAGCACGAGCCGTGCTGACCGCACAAAAAAGAATCATTTCTTATTACTTGATAGAAATACTTTCGTGTCTCTTGATTCAAAATACGTGGTTAGCCGCTGTGCGCAATGTAAAAATTACAATCTTTGCAACATCCCATAAGCTTCCCATAAATTTTCCTTAAGCTTTCCATAAGCTTCTCATAAGTTTCCATAATTTCTTTACTAATATTTTGGCGTTATTTTGACCTTACTAGGTGGCAGTTGTAAAGACTAGGCCATAATTATGCCATAACAGGTGTAACGTGACGCCTTTCGCCACGTTAGAAAATACATTTCAATAGTTTTTTTTTGGAAACAGAATGACTATCTTTCTGTTCGACACGACAAGTCCGGAGCACTCGCCAGGAGCCGCATTTTGTCCACGAGACCTTTTGCATGCTCTGCGACGCTCGCCTTAAACGAGGAATATAAATTGTCGATAATCTTTTATTTGTTTTTTTGTGATAAATTAGAAAATTATGTCATGTTTATCGTTAAATCTATCGTATCTTAGTATCTTACCGTATCTTATTTCTTCTATCTTTTTGCTTTTTTCTTTTTCTTGTTTGTCTTTTGAAACAGTGAGAGAGAGGTTAGTCGGCGAACCCTGATAGTCTCTACCAACAACAACAGCAACAAATACCAGCTCTACCTCTATCGCAAATTCAATTTTGGACTTCGCCCGTACTCCGCTGCACGCCATTGAACTACCGGCTACTATGCAAACCCTCTCTTGAGCTACCTCTCGCGCACCATCCTCCGCCAACCTTCCGCTAATGTTACAACGCCATGCTTTCGAGCCACCACGGATCCGTCACTTGGTCGGGCTCTCGGCCTGTTGCCTTCGCCTCGTCGAGGGAGTGGGATGCCCCCACCTGTCCACGTCACGGAGCCAACCCAGTGGGCTCAGATTTTCCCGGGAAACAGCAGTACTAGGCCCTTGTTGCCTCTGCTCGCAGTCCATCCTATTTTTGCATCCGGCTCATCCTCCGACAGCTAGGTCGGTAGGCCCCGGGTTACCTAAACGGACTTTGGAGAGAATTGTGACACCTGGTGACAAAAGGACAGACGGCATTATATGATTTGGAAAACAGTCTATGGGCCCGCCAATCAATGCGGCGCCCCTGAGAATGAACGGAACGCGCCAACATCACGCGGGAGGGAAACTCGAGAGGTGGGGAGCGCTTAGGCCTCGGCGTGGAGTACGCGGCTGAATCAAGGCTTTTTGATGTGGTGTTCGGGAAACGACGGTCGGACCGGTGATCTTGGGTGAACAGCAAATGCCATTATCGTCTTCCTCTCTCTCACTACTTGCGTATCTTTATAATTTTTTTCTATTACCTTTTTGTAAATTTCTTTTTATGATTTTCTCTTTTGCGGCAATATTTTTGTATAATCCGAGTACATTGAATTTCGACCATCTCGTTTTGTATCGTTACCGATAATTGAAGTCGTACCTTTAGTTTCTCTTTATCTTTATCTTAAACTTTTGCGTTTGTATAACTTTTTCTTTAAATACCTTTTAGCATAAGTTTCTCTTTTTGCGTATCTTATTTGATAATTTTTGCGACGGTCTCGTGACAAAATCTCGATAGAATTAGTTTGTTTTGAGTCAAAAGTCTACCTTTTTGTTTATTTAGAGATTATCTTCGTTTCTTTTACCTTATAATTTTGTTATTTTGCGCATTACTTTTCTTTGTTATTTTGCTCCACAAGTTCAACTCATTAACGATTTAGTTACGAATTTAATTTTATTTATTTTCTTTTTGTTGTATCGAAATTTGCGCATGTGAATAAACCACGTTTTATACATAAGTGCATTGGACATCTTTCTTTCGCAAACTTGGCACCTTCCTGGGATCGACGCATTATATAAAAATAAAGATAAACTTGCATGTTGGATTTTCGAAGATTTGAACTCGTGCCTCCAATGTCAAAGTCCGTCGCCTTATCCACTGCTCCAATCCTTTGGTTATTCATTTAAACTTCAATAGCTCCTATCACTTTGGCGTTTTTAAATCGTCACAACGTTGTTAGCCGACATTCTGCTGACTATTTTAAAAATGTATTAAACATATTTTTATATTATTAAAATAAAATCTAATATTTTTATTAATGTTTAATTAATCTTAATAAAAAATTTAGTTTATTAATTAAATGTTCATATTCTTCTTAAACATAAATAAATTTAAATTTATAATTCGTTGTTATTATAAAATAATATTCCTTTAATAATTTGTAAGTATTATTTATAAAAATTAACATTTAGTTTTGTATTGCCTATTATTATAATATTAAAAATAAATTAAAGAAAAAATTTACTTATTCGATTTTTTGTTATAACATTTCAAATTTAAATATATCAGTATTTCTATAATATTTTTTCCTATTAGTATATAAAATTACTTAATATTTTATAATTAATATAGTTTAATAAAAAATAATATTCTATCCCAAATAGAAATTGTCAAATAGCTGAGCACTGGCACTTTACTAGTCACAATTGGGTGACCGTTGTAAATGGAGTACGAGCCAGCACTGGGATGAAACACCAATATACTCTGGCACTTCACAGATATCAACGGCTGGCAATTAGTACTGTGTCTATACTGGTCCAGTACTGACTGCCAGTGGTTTCTTGCAATTAATTTTTATTAATATAAAATAAATATATTCTATTTTTAGTTCGTATTCGTTTTTTTCTGTACCAAATTAATATTACTATTAATTTTTTACTTGTTAAAATTGTAAATTATATTTTTTCAAATTTTCTGATGAGAATTGAACTTCGGTCCTTCAGGTTACTAGTCTCGTATTTTATCACTACGGTGCCTTCGAAATTATTCTATCTAAAACATGAATACATGCTGAAGGTTTCCTCTAGGCCAGAGCCAGTACTGGGCCTGTGGTTGAAATTAAATAGTTTTGATAATGACGTAATAGCTGTTTTTTAACTTCTTTAGTATTTGCAATATATTTAACTCTTAATGTAAAAAATAACTTAATTAACATTTATCTTATACAGTTTTTAGACATTGAAATTTTATTTCAAACAAATGTTAAGTATATGAACAAGTACTGTGCCAGTATTCTGCCAACGAATATTATTCATCTATAGACAACCGTTGGCCCTACCATCGGGACATTATATTTATTGCGGCAAATATGTATCAAGACAGTACATTTTGCCAACCATTGTTTGCCAGTACTGTGCCAGACTTCGGCCATTTGTCACCACTGGCTTAATACCAACATTTCTTTATGGGATTGTTTATTAAACTAATTATAATTGAGTGTTAACAGTGAATAAGTAATAACTGTATAGTTATTATTTATGTTGGGTCACAACGTGGGTGGTCAAATGTTGGTTCTAGACTGGCTGTTAATGTGGGCTAACAATCTTACGTCAACATTGGCATGACAATGAATACAACGTTGGCTGAACGTCTGTATGCCAGTATTTGAATTATGCAAAATTTAGTCAGTCAATGTTGGTCGAAAACTTCATTCCAATGTCGGTTAAAAACTGGCTGTAAACGTCAGCTAACTATTTTGTACCAACGATAGTAAAACAGTGAACACAATATTGATTCATCTTTGGATAGCAATGTCGTCTACTGGCATTGTTACAATCTTGGTTCAACTGCAAAAATTGTTGTAATGATGACATTTCCCATATAGGTGATGAAAATCTAAACATTGTACATGTATTTTTGACCAGTATGTTTTCGTTGTCGATTGTTAACTAAACAACATTGATTAAGCTCTGTTAAATAAAGGCCATAAAATGTTGGCTACATATAGTCTTGTGAAGTTCTATCATTTTCGCAGTTTTATATATTAGTATGGATACGTTGCATATATACGTTGGCTCTATGTTGTTATAACGTTGGCTGCCTATGTTGGCAGTGCAACATTAATCACGAATTTGTAAATAAACAATATACAATTTATGTATATATTATTTTAACATTGGTTTAACGTGGTTTGGAAAAAGTTGGCAAAACGTTGGTATATAAAGTTGGTATAACATTAATTGAAAAAATTGCCTACGTTGGATAAAGATTATGTTGGTGTCATATTGGGATACATTAAGAAAAATAACTTACAATAAATTACAGTTTAAACAGTAACTTGACCACAGAATTCCCATTAACCGAATAAATTCTATCAAAAACTGGAAAATTAACTTTCTGAACACACATTTTTATTAACTTTTTCAAAAATTTTTGTGCATGAAAGGAAAATTTTTACTGTTTTTAACAGGAACTTCCATGTTAATGGGAATTCTGTGGTCAAGTTACTGTTTAAACAGTAATTTATTGTAAGTTATTTTTCTTAGTGTAATGTTCGTAGCCTATGTTGTTTGAACAACATCGACTAAACATTGGTAAATAAACTCGGTACAACTTGGTTATAGGTAGCTTGCCGACATTCATTTATTTAAATAATGAAAATCTGAACGTTATATGTATACGTTGATTCTACGTCATTTTAACGTTGGCTGAACAATATTGGCGAAATATTGGCATTTAAAGTCAGTAAAATGTTGGTCAAACATAGGCTGCCCATATCATCCACTGACATACGTTCTTTATCGAAACAACATTGGCAACCAATGTGGGCTGACTAACGTTGATTCAATGTTGGCTCAAAGTCGATTATATGTTGGTGCAACGTTAATAGACAATGTCGTTTGCCAATGTTGGTAACATACTGTTACGACTGTAAAGTGGTCTAAATATTGGCAATTTCTGCCAATTTTATGATATATATATCATAAAATGGTCAAGTACATTCGCGAATTTTACTTAAGGAATCTTCAATTCCAGAAATGAATCTTGAATAAAATCTAAATACAATTCTAAACCTTATTTCTGTAAAAAATGAGAAAACCCAGGAACATAAATATAATAATAAAAACGGTATCACTAGATTTACAAAAACAAAATGGAAACATATGATAAACTGAGAAATCAAAAAATATTACTAAACGAAATCTTAATATAGGGTATTAATAAAATTAACATTTTCAATTACATTTAAATGAATTGAATGATTAACTTGACTTTAGTGTAGTAATTCACTTCTGAAACATCAGAATATTTTTTACGTTCGTATACACTAAATATTTATATTTTATTATATATATACAATTCCATTACAAACTTCATAACATAATTTCTACCACATTTTTCTTTCCCATGAAGTAAACACTTAGTCATTTATTTTTCCTAAAGTTATTGTTAATGCAATAAAAAAGAAATATGTAATATTTGTATAAGTACATCAATACTATACCTGCGCGAAAAAAATAATTGCAGAAATTGTTATTTTGGAAGCCGAATAAAAAGTACAAAAATAAGTATTTTGACTTGGCCAGTGTCCAAGATATTCGAAAACAGTTTTAATGAATTGAAATTCATTATAATAAAGTCCATTTTTATTAAATTTTATACTCGTTAGCATTTTGTAATATTTATTGTCGCATTAACATTCAAGAGTAACTGACCGTAACCTGACACTATAAAAAAATTCTTACAATATTATTTAACTGAAGTCATTAACAGAAATTAAAGGTAGTGTAACAACAGTACATTTTCTTTTAATAATACTATTAATTATGAATCATAGAAATAACATATAATTGACATATTACCACAGCACTATACATAGTTTTATGAAATTAACGATATAATTAAAGAATATCATATAATTAAACTTTACTTGACATTAATATGTTATACGTAATTGCATGCTGTAAGAATTAAAGTTTTACTAAAAGTTTCTACCCTTATTAATATTCCCGTTCTACAACTTTTATAATAAAAAAGCAATATTACTGAAACTACTCAAAACGAACATTTCAAATTTTAGATTTTTACAATTACGATGATTGTCCTTGTAAAAACATGTTACTTGAAAACAATTAACATGTGTAACGGGATAGTGCTATAGTAAAAAGTAAATCGGGCTGTAATATGGATGTAACACCAGGCATTCATTTAGGCTCGATAAGGTGACGTCGCTCTATCGGGCCCAGTCTAATGCCTGGCGTTTCATCCATAATGCTGCCCGATCAAATTTACTAAGGTGTCAAAAATATAAAAAATTAAATAATCATTTTCAAGAAATTTATACTCAGTTGAAATTAATTAGTGATAAAATCTACCGAGGTATCAATATTTTTTATATACTACAACATTAACAATAATAATGTAACTATCAACTTTGCTGTTAATCTTCATATTACTGTTGTTAGTTTAGGTTTCAGTCCTTAACGCTATGAAATACTATGAAATCCTTTTTTAGTTAGTGCATGTATAGCTATTTTTTAATGGACTCATGCAATAAGTGAAAAATTGGTGAGTCTTTACTCACTATGTTTAACCAGCACAAATAATTTAATAGATCTACATAGTAAGTAATATTTTTTCTCATTTTCTGAAAATCAGTACACAATGTTCTAAATTGAATTTAATATAAATCTACTTGGTCTCAATTTATAAATAAAATTATGGAAATGAGACAAATAATTTTACATTGTGCACCTTATTGAAATGCACATATTAATTTTAATATGTGAAGCTTGAATGGAAATTTCAAGAAATATTTAATTCTACTTACATGCATCTGTTGCTCTGACAAAAATGGAAATTTTATGAAAGCAAAAGCGAAAAGGCCATGGCTTTATTAGATCTGCAAGTATCTTGTCAAAGCCAAAATCTCTATTTGCTACTTTATTGCACACTATTTGTGAAAAAAGCTAATCTATTTGAATTGTGATTCATTGATAGTTGACACTAATAAACTTGAAATGCGAACAGAAACCCTGACTCACAATTTACTCATACTAATTTTTGAGTTTCCAGCCTTCTATGACTGAATCCTTTGTTATAAGAAATAAATTAGTTATTTACTTAAGTAAATTCGTTATTTATCTATATTGATCAGAGGAGGATAGAAAAGCTAAATCGATGATCGAACTGTTCAGCCGGCGATAGGCAAACTCCTCAGAATTTAATAAATACAAAAATAGATAATAGATTTGTTAGGCGAACTCCTCCGAAATCATAAGAGAAGCTAAAAATAAATAACAACAAAACCAACCTTCGTGCCTGGGCACGATATTATGTTATTATATATAAGGTTGGTTCCTCGGAGGAGTTTTCCCTAGTAATTTGTAATAGATTATTTAGATTCGGAGGAGTTTACCTTATGATTATATTATCTTTTTTTTGTTTTCGGCGGAGTTTGCCTTAATAAAATAAAATTCGGAGGAGTTGGGTATCTCCCAAAATCGCAGAACCAAAATTTTCAGATACAGTTTCCTCTCATTGTGATATAGAAATCGAAAAAATGCTAACTAAAAGTGCCATTGAAATTGTTCAGATGAACAATATTTGTCTAGTTTTTTTTCTTGAAAGAAAAATCGCATTCAGATTCATTCTGAACTTAAAAAATCTTAACGAATATGTCGAAGCGCCACACTTTAAACTTGAGGACTGGCGCACAGTGATACAGCTAATGGTACCCGGGGTGTGGATGGCATCTCTTGACTTAGAAGATGCGTATTTTCTCGTACCAATACATATATCTGCTCGCAAATACTTACGATTCCAATTACTTTGTTTAATTAACATTGACAAATTTCTGGGTATTAGAAAAATGGATACACAATAAAATTGTATTAAGTAATGTTTTATTATTTACATTGACTTACTTTTTTTAACAAATGAATTGCATGCAATCATGCGTACAAAGCTGAACGGTTTGCCTTAAAACTGTAATGTACAAACTGTAGGATACTAGAAAGTGTTGGCTCCAAAAATAATCATTATATACACCAAACTTAAGTTAGTTATTAATATCTATCAAAGGTTCAACGTGTGTGTCAATCGGCTTACTTATGTTTCAATCACATCATATACTTCTTTATCAAAACAATCTTACTCAGTCTTTGTCACAACAATCATTCATCACTTTATCAAATAACATAATTACTGCCGTATTATCCTGAAAAATATAGGAACAATACTTTATCATCGATGAAATAAATGAATATTTCACAATAAATTATCCGGTAATAATAATCCAATCATCGAAACATTAAAATAAATGAAAGTAATTCATATTAGCCGACTGTCAATCACAGTACCAAATATAATGAAGAATATTAACATGTTAAATGCGAGCTCGGAGACTCTGTTATCCGAAGATGCGGATAACAATAAGGTCGCAGATTCAATTTTTTATGTTTTCTCTGTGTAAAAGAATATTTATTTGTACAGCTGTAGGTTCATTATAACAAACTATCAAGTCTTATTGAGGTATCGTTGTTTCTATTGGTCTATTAAACGGGCTCTGTCATCGTCGACAAATGTTTGGATTGTCGTCGAGGGCAGTGCTATGTTGCATGTGTGTATGGATGTTCCATTTTTCTGTAACAAAATATAAATATCCGTATCTTCATATATATTTTCATAACTGGCTCCGAATAATATTGCGCTGTCTAGTACCCTATGAAAAAGAGATTCTTTTCACAGTGAGAGGTACAAAGTGGATGAATTCGAAATCATCCACTGGCTTAGCTAAAGGCGCCATCGAAGCTCATAAAATACATCTTCAGCGTAGAGCCAAAGGCGCTTCAAGAAGTTAGCATAGTGACAATCACAAAAATATTTTAAATATCTGCTACGCGGGCCCGTTTTAATTTCGTTTGTTCTGAATGGCGTCTACTTTATACTTTATAAAGGTTTACTACACGACGACATTCATAAAAAACCCTAAATCACCACCTTCTATGTCTAAATAAGATGTTTCGATAATAGGGACTATAATTCTTCATTAAGTATGCATTTAACCAATTAGCATTTTAAAATATGATAACGAAAGAATTAGAAACGACTATGAATATTAAATATGAAATAATAATTAGATAAAATGCAGTCGGTAAAATCGAAACATTTATTTAGTTGCGCTATCTAAAGACGTACTTCTACAATGTCAACTTTCGTCCATTTAACAACTTAAATTATATTTTACAGAATGTCTGTTGCACCAAGGTATATATACATATATTTAGGTAGGTCGTAATATTTTTCGAATAACAGCATGTAATGTTAGGTCTTTATGTTAATGTTCCCAAATTCTTATGCTTAGAGCACAAATTATAACTTAAAAATTTTTTTTCTCTCATCATCTCAGAAATAAGAAGCTGGTAACACCTTGAAGTTGGCTGTATGTTACTATAATTATAATTATAATATCCATTCTATTAAACATGTAACTCCACTCAAAATTATGTCCAAAAATCGGAGTGTAAAAGGTTGTAACATCAGCTTATAATTTTTAAAAATTAAAAACTATATTAAATTAGTTTTATTGTGACAATACAATATCATTGTTAACATACATTTTAAGTGATTATAAACAACAGTACAAAATCAAGAAAAAATTACGTTTATTTCTTAACGGGGATTACAGAGAAAGAATATTTTAAGATAACATAGCAAGGAAGTTAGTTATTTTTTCACAAAGTTTAGATATATTTTCGATTTAATATATTTATATAATTAATATCGAAGAATATGGAATATAGTGCTCTTATCCTCATGTGTAATATATTTGGATAGGATTTCTCGAGTATCTTCGGACTACCAGACTGTCTCAGGCTAGGCATGAGTTCTACCTCAGAAAATCTTTTTTACATCAACTGTTCAAATGTGGAGTTAAAATTGAAGTAACTTTAAGTAGAAGTGACCACAAAATGCAATCAGAGTAGTGTAATGACGTTTATGAAATTAGCCCTAGCCGAACAACCGACTCAAGTATAATGTATTCTTTTAACATATGAAATTATTAGTTTCAAAAACCTTCATTTATTAAAAAAAAACTCCTTTATAAGATTTTAAAAGAAAATATTATCATGTTTATATCATCCATCAGTCTTATTAATATAACAGCCAACTTAAACGAGGAAGCGCAACGCATAGTGGAATTTAAGAAAATTTGTTTGTTCATTCAGAACCGAAACTAAATATGGATCAGAACACAACGTCTTTAAAACGCACAACTGCTTGAGTAGATTGAAACCGTAAATGCGGCATAAAAAGAGATATGCAATTCGCAAAAATTAAAAGGACCTTTAGGTTCAGCCATTTAGTGACGACAATAAAGATAGAGATTTCGTTTGGCAATGTTCAAGTGCCGAAGAAATCCACCCTCAAAACACGTCCCCGAATCAATTCGAAAACCAGCCAGGATAAGGGTACTGTCGCCCCTACTGAGGATAAACCATAACATCATACTTCGAGATCATCGACGCCTGGAATACCTTTGCGAAATGCATTCTATTTTGATGAGTAAGAAATCCTGGGCGATTCAATGGCTGATGATTTCGATAATCACAATAGGACTACTTTATCGTATTACCTGCAGCAGATCAATCAACGAAATATTATCCAGCTATGCTGAATCCAGAACGAGAATACACGGAAAATATGAAAAACAGGTAACACTTTTATCACTAAAAGCCTAACCTTTTATTAAAAAATATTTTAAAAATAACGCATCAATAAACGCGAGTTCCATTTATCCGAAAGGACTGATAGTTTAAATAAAAAAAGTTCCGCCGTTTGCCATATCTCCGTCTATGATGATTGAAAAGTTAATATAAATAATGTTAAAAGATGAACCTATCTTCTTTATCACTTTGTGAATGCTTCAATTCCGTCATAAAGGCGGAGAATCCACACCTGAAGAGAAAAATGCCTTTTTACCTCTTTCTCCATGTAAAAATGATCTCAACATTGAATGTAGTTTTAGTAAATTATCTTTGCGTGGTAAGTGGAAAAGACAAATATGCGGATAAAGAATCTAGGCGTTTTAGTAGCAAACGCAAATTTTAAACCATCGATACATAGCTTTTTCAATACGTATTTGTATGAAATAACAATACGTAATAATAAAATAAAAATGGAAAAAACATGTAACATTTTATTGCACAGTATTTTGAGATACAATATTTTCGTGTTCATTTTCTTTTAATCTTTCTTTATATTTTTGAGTCATAATGTAAAAAAGTAATTGTAAATCACAAGGGCTGTTATTTGTAAGATTAACAGCCCTTGTGATTAACAGGCTTCAAACCAGTTTAGATTATTATATAAATACAATAAATTTTGAGATAAAGGCTCTTATTATGTTATTTCGTTGTGAAAGTTTGACAAATTCTAAGTATAAGAATTTCTAATGAATATGACACATAAGCTAAAAATTACATGCTATAATTCGTAACATTATTTTCAAAAGTATTCAGAAGTAATGACAATAATTAACTTAACAATTGGCGCCCACTGAAATTAATAAAAAAATAATACTTTCCTAAATAAAATCTTGTGACCCACCGTAATATATATAAATATAGTTATTTTACTTATCTATTTATTTTATCCAACGTATACAGTAAAAACGACTCAGATTTCATTTTTCTTTTCAATTTTTCTTATTAACCGATACAATTTTCATTATTTGGGCAAATTTTTACCTTTTTTTGTAATTGTAAATAACATGTCCCATTCCAATATGAAAATGTTTTTGCCGCTGACAATATTCTAGAAATGAATCATTTTTAATGTATTTTTTGGATGAATTATCGTGTACAACTTGTGTGAACATTTTATGATCTCATGTAACTTATGATATAGTAAACTTGCTTTCGGCTTGTACACTATATCACGCTCTTAGAAATAACTCATTCTTCTCACTAGCGGTACATCATACTAAATTTATTTATTTATGGATTCATTTATTTATATATTTATATATTTATAATTCTGTAACATCGGTCCATACATTCTACATACATTCCATAGTATTATCACATAATTGATACTTCGTACAACTTCTGACGTCACAGGAAAAATATCATACAATTAATGATAACAAAAAAAAATAAAGAACAAAATTTTGAATACATGGTACTCTCGTCAGATGTAACTCTGATACTTTATCGGATCTTTTTCGTTTTACAGTATAAAGGTATAAATAGACCATAATACTCTCCGAAAAAGTTTTATAAAATCTTTGCATAAAAAAACAAAGATTTTATGGTGCGTCCAAATGGTTGAATTTCGCCTTTATATGCTCAATGTTCGAATTCTCATTCATGAGCATTCATATATCAACTGTATAAGTCCTCGATAAGTGTATGTTGTATCTTATATATGCCTTTTCATTGAAGTAACAACTAGATGAAAATGCTTTAGTACATTACTTCATACACAGTAGCCTTTTTATCGCCAGACCCTGTCACAATGAACTTGTCGTCCGTTGAAATGTCACAACTAAGCACCGACGACGATTCCTTTGACTGCAACAACAGAAATAAGGATTTTTCATATGGAATTATGCAACTCTCTATGCTGTTATTAACAAGCAAGATAATAGCTGTATTAAATTATTATTATTAAGCTTCCATTAATAACCAATTATTAACTGAAACCACAGACATAATTTTGATAGCATTTAATAACATTAATTGCATTTTTTAATTGTCAATACAATAAATATATCAGATTTCTATATTTATTTATACAGGATATCCCATTTTTATCTTTAACCTGGAATATTTCAAAAATTAAATATTGTATGAAAAAATGTGTATGATCACACTTGTAGTGCTTGAAAGAACTTATAAAAGGATATTAACTGCAAATCTATATTGACTTAGGTTTTTGCAATAGAAACCCCCATATTTTATTACAAAACTGATTCATAATTGATTCACATATTGCATAATTGATTGAAACGATTTTTGCGGGGGAAAAAAATAATTGTATAGAACATTTTTTAAGTGAATGCTTAAAACGTTCTAGCAGTGCAAAGTTCTGAAATTAATGTTTATAGCCGCAGTTTGTATCTGAACGAAGAAACTTATGCATTTTCTGCGGCAAGTAGTGTCTTAGCATTGCCGTGCTCGATTCATAATGAACATGAAAGTTAGCTGGGTCGCTGTATCTAGCTATGCAATGATAATTCAAATAAAAGATCTCCGGTATCAAACAATCAGGTGCAGAGTAATTTGCTTAGACATATGATTGTCATCGTGAGCCAAGTGCTGAGTTTTTTTTCTATTAGTAATCTCGTATCGGTACGAGAGCGCTGTTACTTCCAACTTTCTCCACTGCGCACGACTGAAAAGACTTTTCAGACGGCCACTAGTGTTAAAATATACTATTCCCGAAGAATTCATTTGTACAAAAGAAAATAGGGACTCCAATAGAAAATGGGAACTATTGCAAGAATTTAAATTGATATCGATTTAAACGCAATCAGTGCCATATACAGGGGACTTAATATCACCATCGTACACCTCCTTTCTTACAATACATGTTTGGTTACACACATTTTTTTCGTACGATGCTTAGTTTTGAAGATAATCCAAGTTAAAGATTAAAATAAGACACCCTGTATAATAAAATATGTTGACAAATTGATGATGATCTTTTGACAAATCCTTATGATATTTTTTCATAAGGATTATAAAAACGGTATTTTTAATATTTACTATTTCTCACGCTACTCCAAAACACTAAAAAATTGTCCTGAAAACACAGGAATGTTTTCTATTTTGTTATATATAAGACGATAATTTTATTATCTTTTTGCTATTTTTTATAATGTGTTCTTTGCAATTGCAACCTCAAGAAATAGTAAGAAATAAATTGATGTGTTTTTTTAAAAAGTATAGATGTACATTATTAATAAGGTAAAGTAACTATAATTACCTGAAATATGGAGGCTCCGTAAGGCGTGCGCCAAGCATTGAGAAGATTATCTTTTCCAGTGGACACAAACCATTTTCCACACGAAGCAAATCTCAATGACAATACGCATGACTCATGTAAATGTAGTTGATACTTGTCTGGTTTTGTTGCATGGAGAACTTCAACATTTGAGTTTTCCATACCAACTGCAAGCCATTCACCAGTGGGACAATAGCCAAGTGAGAAAATTTGCGAAGTGAAATCGTGTTGCTGCAACTGTCTGCCTTCTCGAAGATCCCACGACCTAACCGTATTATCCAATCCACCAGTCCATAATTTGGATCCATCTGCAGAGATGTCAATGCAAGACGCGCCATCAGTATGGCCTTGGAACTGACGTACCAAGGTCTGATTTTGTAAATCCCAGACTGCAATGTTACCATCGCTACAGCAACTGAAGCAAACTTTAGAATCAGGTGATATAGCTAGAGCATAGCAAGCTGGTGCTGAAGAAGTAAGCTCAGCCTTTATCCTGGGTGTAGGACTTGCTAGATCCCATATGCTTAAGTTACTAGCTTCTCCGCCAACGATTAGAGTTCGGCCATCTGGCAATAATTTAACGGATCTTATATAGTTGTCGCGTTGTAAACAGTCAAGCTGAGAAACGGGTTTTCCACTACTGGCACTTCCTTGACTGATATCCCAAACTTTTACACATCCCTTGCCACCAGTGTATACGTATTTAGTTGGATTTGAGATCGTAACAGCACAAACTACTTCCCCGTGTGTTAAATTATTGATGGGACGTGCATGTCTTGGAATTCCTGGTCCTATGAGTGCATCTGGAGGAAACGGTACTGGCTGCATTTGTCCCTCACTGGTTACATGAAAACTGTAAGCGCTGCAAAAAAAACTGATTAGTTTTTTTTAATATACAATAAAATGAAAAGTAGAGAATTGCATACAAAAATAAAAATTGATTAATATTCATTAGAATTATAGGAAAAAGTGCCATACCATACAGGAATCAAGAAGTATCGGATCACATATCAGCACATAGTTATAGCTTGTAATTTTTTGTTTGCTAATAAAATAGATCGATAATAATTTGACATTTATGATTTTTTAATTTTTTCAACTTTTCAAATATGACTTACAAAGTGATTTAAATAAATATTGTAAGCATATTCTGTGAATTAGACAAATTTTGAATTGGTGCAGCATGGTTGCACCAATTCAAAGAAAAAAGACTAAGTAAGTATAAGATGATTTGTTAAATATGTTATGTGCGAAGTCTGTTTTTTTTTTGTTTCCATAATATTTTGGCACACAAATTTAGTTCCCTGAATGAATTATTTATTTTAATCTAATTCTAATTATTTAATTTAGTTAATTAAGAGACACTTACGGCTTGCCTCCTGGTACACCTATGGGGCCAATAGGTGCTCGCATGCCTCCATGTGGATCGTAGAGTTGTTGAAGAGGTGGTCGTGAAGGATATCCATTCAGAGCGGCCGGTGGATAGCCTAGCATATCTACGTGAGGACCTGTAGGTGGATGATGTGGTGGTGGATAATGGGGTGGATAGGCACCTACCGCCGATGCTGAAACCAATGGTTTATTGGAACCTGAGGATTTCAAACCACCTGAACCTGAACTGCTTCCACCTATAAATTAATTGATTAAAATATGTGAAAAATATTATAAATTATAAATTATAAAAAATATAAAAACAACAAGTGATAATTTTGTACAAAAATTTGCGTTTAATAATGTATAAATAACTAGCGAAATCGTCGACTTCGTCCGAGCGAAATTCAATGACCCCTTTCCTATAAATAATCATTTATGACTCCTGACTAAATCTATTGCCTTCTATGACCCACTCCCTATGTACTACAGCTTTGTTATGATGTGAAATTTGTTGAAAAAAATATTATTAAAATTGAATTCTATTATAGCCTATGTTGATTCTGAATGATCACATATTTGTGTAATTATGCTTGGTACTTCCAAAAATAAACAAACAAACCAACATATTTTAATTATTATATTATTAGTAAGAATAGATAAAATAGTATAGGATATCACAATTTACCTGCTGATGTGGGAGTAACTGGTTTTGATATTGGTGTAGTTGGTTTCTCCCGCTCTTCCATCTTCTTAGCAGAAGGCGTGCTAGCATTGCTACTAGTGCCACTTCTAGGCGAGGGCGGTGGTACTTCCTTTTTTGTCTGATTATTGAGAGACATACTTGAGGATCCTAATTTGTCAAGACCATTTTCTCTTGGTGAAGAGGTTCCGTTAGCTGTAGGACTTGTTGGGCCCTCACTAGCATCGTCAACGACTAAATCTTGGTCACTCTTTTCGCCATCGGATTGCTGTTTGCAAATTAAAAATATAATTTAAATAATTATTAAGCATAAGCATTTAACATTGACGTGATAAAGGATTAAAACATTTTTAAAAATAAGTCAAAGTTTCAATGTCTCAGGGTACAATTTTATACTGGAATAAACTTTAGTTCTAACAAGTGAACCGGAGTTGTTTAGTGGACTACAGCGTTAGTTAGCTGAAAGATTCTAAAATTTTTTTCCCTTTTTATTTTACTTTTGTTTGCAATGTAAGAGATAAGAAAGCGATTTTCTCTAATCTTAAGTTTTTAATCATTTTGTTATGCATAAGAGATACCTACATGGCCAATGTCCTTCTCTTGTTCTTTTTTAAGCTTTTTTAAATGAAGATGATCATGGTGTTGTGGATCTGGAGTACTGCGAGGTCTACTGTATTTTTCACGTTCCGCCGGTGATATTGAATTTCTCTGTAAACATGTAAATATATATAAAATCATTACATTCTAAAACAAAAATACTTTTACTTTATTACCATTATCATATGTTTTACATCAAGTCTTATTTTGGTAAGTAATGTACTTCATTCAGAAATGAAATTTGAATGGATTTTACATAGAGCTAAAATAACGATCGGTCATTGTCATTTTATTGATCAAATGACCACCATTGATGGTAAAGTGACGATCACTGATTGGAATAACTTGAGTAGTATGCCACTTTGCTTCTTATTTTCATTCTAATTGCACGGTGTACTTGAATTCGCTTTGTTTTCCAAAACAAAGCGAATTCAAGTACACCATACTACATAGATGAATCGTTTTGTTTTACTCATGCAAAATGAAGCGATTTAGTGTAGAAGTGCACTTGCACTTCTACACTAAATGAAGGAAAAGATAAGTGTAAATGAATAAGCTGTTTTCTAATATCAAATTTTATTTAAACACTCTCGTACCTTAATGATAATATTCATGTAACCTCAATGTAATATTCATTCTTTAAATTCCACATTAAAGTTATTTTTGATATAAATCACTTTCTTCAGGCATTTAGAACACAATATAAGAACATAATAGGGTTTCTCGATTTGTATAAAAAATTGATTCCTTGATTCAAAACATTTTGTAAAGGAAGAATAAGTTACATTTGAAATAAAACAATATGTTTTTTTATATAATAATATTTATTCAAAACGAAACGAGTTATAATTGATGATTATTAATAATATTTGTTATAAAATTCTGATTATTTAATATATTATACTATATTATATAATAAACTTTAAAAAAAGAAGCTGATCTACATGCTTCGGACTCACGACGACTACGATTGTCCTGTAAAGCTAGTGAAAACAATTGTTCACGCGCAACGAACAACTGAAAGATAAGCGCGGTGTTTTACTTTACTAACTTCCGTATGATAATGTGGCTATATCGGAAACTATTAATATTTTGCATTGATAAAGGATGGACATATATAAACTGACTATAAAATATTGTTAGTTTCCAAACTTTTATTGTTTTAAATTTCAAAAGCAATTTCAAATCTATTTTGTATTACAATATATTTTCATTGTGTAATTATTATTCGTAATCGAATTATGAGAAATTATTCACCTGTTATTTTTATTTATTCATGATAAGAAATAAAAAATGAAGTAATTACTGAGAATTGCACAATAAATTCGGAAAGTTTTCAAAACAACTCGACTTAATGCTCAGGGAGCTTGATTTTTCAAAGAAAGTTGTAGAGAAGTACAGAATCAATAAAAAAAATCGAGTTTCGTATTTCGGCACGAAATTACTAAAATACAAAAATAAGTAAAGATAAAATATCTTTACTTATTTTTTTTTGTATTTTAGTAATTTTTCTTTACAGATACAATTTTCAAGTCAAGTTCCCCCACAATTCAATATCTTTTTGTCTCTACTGTACTTTAACAATATCAATTATAATTTCTCAAAAGTAATTGTCTCTTTCCTATTTTACTCTTTACTAAAACTAAGTTCACGTTACAGAGTATACAATAATAGTAGCAGAATCATTAGTCTGATGAAAATTGTTCTGATTTGATAAGATTTTATTAGAGAAATAAGTGAGGAAATAATTTATTTTTTAACAGTGCTAAAGTAAGTAAATTAAAAAAAGTAAATCTACGGATATTATTCGGGAAGTCATTCTGATTCGAAGGAATTTTACATGGTTCTAATGAAAAAAAAAATTGCTAATTCACAATGAGATCTCAGTAGATTACTGGACACATGCGTATTGATCTTTTGAAGAATTACGAGGCAAGATAATCTGGTCTTGGCCGGATATGTTTATAATATGGATATTCGGATTGAAGGATGATATAAGACAGGATAAGATGTCTTTGTAGAATATCAGACAGCACTGTTTGACTGTGTTTTATTTGTCGACTTGTTTCCTCTAGAATAAGGTAAAGTTGATAATGAAAATTTTCGAGTTGATGGAACATAAAGAGTTGATGTCCAGTAGAAGGCAACGTAGATAAATCGAAATCATTAATGTGTGACAGTAACTACTAATACTTACATATCACGAATATTTATTTATTTATTTGAAAGATATTTCGTCTAGGATAAATATCCTTATGGCGGATTATAAAAATATATATATAATTTTGAATATATTTAAAACAGTTTTATAATATAATTAATGAAAATAGTTTGTAGAAAAGTTACGACTAGAAAATAGTTCTATAATAATTAATTTCTGTGATTGTAAAAGAAAAGAGAATAAGCTAGTTTTAAGTATATGGAAATTAGTCAATTCTCTAAGTTTCACTGGCAAAGATATAATTCTATAATTCAACTGCTTGTATAATAAAAGAAGTCTCTATTGCCAAAGATGAATAGAAAGGGACAATGAGTTGGCAAGGGAACATGCGTAGGGATTTAGCAATGACAGTGGTCCTCTCAATTAAGTATACTGCCAGATATGATGGACACGTATGAAATCAGGGATTGAATATCCTGAGCCAACCCAATTGTAAGAATAGGGGAGAGATGCTTAATGCATGAGTTCATAGCGGCTTGTAATTCGCTCTCTTGAACTCGGGTTAAGTTTGTTAGCGTCAAGCAACAATAGTCCGAGCATGGTATAATTAGTGACATTACAAGATTTGTCATCAGTCTACGAAGATCGCGAGGCAAAACCGCATGGCTATGTCTGCTAAGATGAAGCCTTTCTTGAAATATCGGCAACTTGATTATTTCAGGACAATATTGAATCAATAATTACTCGATGAATGATCATGTATTTTCTGGCTTCTTTGTTTATATCAATAACGCAACTCCATTTAAATGAACTCAATTTTTGTTATTGGGATGTCTTTGTTACAAAAGCCGCCTATTCGCGCATGTTATAATGATACAATCGTGGAAATTACAACCAACGACAAAGTGTTAAAAGATGAACTTATGCAATGATTATGAAGAGGTGTAATTATAGAAAGTATGCAATATATTAAAGTATAATGCCGTTTTTTTTCAACATTATACTTTATTGTCGTTATTATATTGACAAAATGGATGTTGACAAACATCGTCGAATATTTTTGTCAACATCCATTCAAATATTTTTAAAATCAAACATCATATTATGATAGTTTTGAAACAATCTGAATCGAATGTTACACGCCAAGCACAATAAATTTGGAAATTCAAGTTTAAAATTGAAAATTTACTGAACGTTCAGTAGTACAAACACAGATATAAAATTTTGTGAAACATTACTGAACTTCTTGATAAAATATTTCTGAAAACTCATGAAAAGTTCGTGGAAAAAGCAATAATTCTGAATATAAAAAAATGCATTAAAAAAATCATTGGAACGTGGACCTATTTAACTACACTGACCAGCGTATGTCAAAATAAGACAAAATTGTTTTTTTGACTTTGTTTGCGTTTCAGCACTACTTTTTTTTCTTTTTATCTAAACAAATAATAGTGTATTACTTACGTGACGGTCATCTGCGGTACTCAAACCTGCAACAAAAAAATGAAGTAATTATATAATAAGATGAATTCATTTTTAATATATAATAGTAAATCCGTTAATGATATAATGTATAGTAACAAAGTTTTTATAGAATTAGTCCTAATGCAAGCCTCAAGGAAAAAATAAATAAAATATTATTTGTATTTTTTATGTATTATTTTTTTTAGTAAAAGAAATCCGTCTACATGTGAGGTTTGCATGACGGTAATTCTAAACGTTACTATAGAAGTTACATTGTTGCCACAAATTTCAAGAATGAAATGAAGTATGAAAATAGTTTCTATCATTATATCATATACGAAATTTAAATAATTGTTTGATTACAATCATTTATTTCAGTTTACCTCCATTGGATTTGAGTTCGTCCGGCTGTCCTCTGTGGAGATCAGGTTTCGACAATATTGAGAGTGGATGAGCAGAGGACCCACCAGGGGCAGCAGCTGCACTAGGTGGCAAACTAAGTCCTAATAAAGCAGACGCTGAGGTTGGTACCGGAATGCCACCGCCAGGTCCTAATCCCGGAAGTGTCGGCAACCCGGGATGAGGTCCGATTGCGGCTCCAGGTGGCAATTGTTGTGCGTGCATTTGTTGTAATAACCTAGGTAAATCTGCTCGTGGAGGCTGAAATTAAATGAATGTTATTAGTAATAATAAGATATTTAATTTATGTTTGCATTATATATTTGTTGCAAAATACAATTATTTTTTCACTATTCTAAAAGAATAACTGTATATTACTCTATACATAGCTTTATTCTTCAAATTAAATCTATTTATTCATTTTAAGATTTATTATTATTTAAAATTTTCATGAAAAAATTGAAATTGATAAAAAAAAAGTTTTTCATCGTTTATTATAGTATTATTACCATTATAAATAATTTACAATAAACAAGTCATTGATTTATATGATATATCTATTTATGTCAATTTCATACTTCACTGGACAAAACTGAACCGAATATTATTAACAGATGTTTGTACTTGCATACAAATAGTCAAAAAATCGATTTTTGGAAAGCATGGTGCCTAAATTAAGATCGATGAAAACGTTTTTTCTGACAATTTATCGTTAATCGAAAATTTATCGATAATTCGATTATATTCTAATAACACATTTTTATTTCTGAGCATCTAATGATGATGTTATATTATCACTGTAAAACTTAATTTTGACCTTGAATTAGAATCACTTACCCCGGTCATAGTTTGCAGTTCAGACATTGTTATTTGTTTCGCTCGGTCAACTGCTGAGACTACTTGCTGCTGATGCTCCTGGGACAAATATGGCAGAATTTGAACGATGATTGCGTTTAACCTTTTAGCAATTTCCGTCTGAAACACAAATATATACGTTATGATGGAATTGCAATTGGATAAAAATCGCAAATAATCAAATCTTTTTTACTTAGATTCATGAAAGGTAACTAAAATTTGTTATAATAAATTGTATGATACATTGCAACCTATGTACACTGAAAAATCTTCGTCACTAAATTTAACTCCATAAATGATGAAAAAGTGGTTTTAGTTGAATCAAATAAATTAGTATTTATACTAAGTGAATATCATTTAAATTTGTTAAAGTTAGATATGTACAACTCCATGGAGGGATTGGTTCAACTCCATCGCATAATTTTATTTTCATTGTACCATTTGAAAAGATAATTGCAAAGTAGAAACATTAATTTCTTTATTTAATTTTTGAAATTTGTTATTTACTAGCTTATCCCTTCTCTATGACCGCCTATGATTCCCAGCTTAATTCCTTCATCTGAGGTATCTCTATAAAGTCTTTATGGGCGCCTTACAAACTCCCTATAAACTTCCTGTAAACTTCCTTTAATATCCCAAAAAATGCTTTTAATCTCCGTATGGACCACTATGACACCCCTTATGACATCCCGTATGACATCCCCTTTGACATCCCCTATGACACTTGAGGGGTGTTATAGGGGATGTCAGTTTTTTGTGTCACCTATGACATAAGAAAATTTTTTTCTAAAAATCAGGTGCAGATATCGCAAAAAAACAAAGTCTATGACACTTTGAAGAGATAGGACTACATTCTCTGAAAAATTGGTTTAAACTGGACCGGTAGATTTTGCGTGATTGGCATACAAACAAACCAACAATCATAACAACAAACATATTTTCAATTTTATATATTAGTATGGATGGATATAAAGATAAAGTGATTGTTTATTATGACCTCCTTACGACCGCCTCACGACCCCCTCACGATTTCCTCACGATCTCCGATATATTTTTCGTTTTGCTAGGAAAATTTCAAACTGTGTAGGAAGTCTGAAAAATGTGTAAAAAGTTTTTGAAACATTTCTGAAATAACTATGAACATTGTCTGAGAACCTCTTGAGAACCTTCGCACAACCTCGAAAACAAACTCCAAACAAACTCCAAACCAATTCATGAAAACTTCCAGAAAACCGCCGGACAATCTCCTGACAATCTCCTGACAATTCCCTGACAATTCCCTGACAATCCCCTGACAATCCCCTGACAATCCCCTGACAC
>JABFPJ010001632.1:0-24209 GCA_022817425.1 Gryon sp. ZL-2020 | reverse complement strand
GGAAAAAATATTACATACATAAATGTCATATGAAATTATGGAAACAAATTATGGAAACAAAAATAAAACAATCAATTGAACGTGTACCTCGGCAAATACACCGACCTTTGCCCGATAATTTTTTTTTTATAATTAGTATATAAAAATCTAGAAAGAAACATATAACAAGTACGAATATGTGAATTCATTATCAGCAGGATTAAATGAATGTAATTGATTGGCTGTTTTGATTATCTAATGGCGCATATGTATTTCTTATTTCACCTGTATTCATTCGATATTTGTAACAGAAAGCACACTTTCATCAATATCAGAAATTTGCATGTTAAGTCAATCTATTGCAATCGTATTCATATTTATAGTTCTAATGCTAGAGTGTATATATTTTTATTATATATTTGTATTTATATAATTTATTATAACATGTCATATTGATTGATGCAGTGATAAGAAAATGTAACTTAAATGTGACTTTTAATACATGTGACATTCAAATGTGTGACATTCAAGACATGTGACATTCAAATATATGTGACATTCGATAGTGTGACATTAAAACATGTGACATTCGAACATGTGACATAGATGTCGGTCACCTTTTAATAGCATTCTGAATCCATCGGAAAAAAATCATCAAATTTTACTGTTAAAAACAATAATTTATGAAGAAAATAACGTAAATATTTATTTAAATAACTTTCATTTTTACTGTTTTTCACAGCAAAATTGATGATTTTTTGCCGATGGATTCAGAATGCTATTCAAAAAGAGTAACAATTCAAGATCTATGATTGTCAGTGCTGGCATTAAAGGAAACTAAATGAACAAAATAATCAGTAATTTTATGAATTATTTTAACGGAATTGTAATATAATAAAACATTTGCTGCAGAGTTTGTTTTAATTTAAATAAATTATAGCTAATGATTTATTGTTTGTAACTTGTTAATCTCTAGTCATAATACAGACTGCTGATTATATTTCAATTGTTCGATAAAAAATAATTGTATTAATTTCATTTTGTTTGTTGAAACTTTCTTTTCAACTTAGGTGATTTAATTTTTTGTACAAACTTTTTTAAGCGCTTGAACTTTTTATATAAGTTATATTTCGACAACCGCTGAATTGTAATAGGATGTAAAAAAAATAACACAAAAACTTTCTCAAGAGTTTTGAACTACAAATTCGCTGGTATTTCAACAAATTATAGTATGTCAGTTTGTATGATGTGAGTAAGAAAGATAGCAAGATAAAAGAGAAGAAAATATGCACAAAAATTTAGATGTAAATCTATCATTCCGACTGACATATGCTTGATCTGTTCTACTGTATTTCATAAGTAATTTCTGTTTGCTAAACTTTTACTGAATATTGAGTAACGTTGATATTATAAACATGTTTGCAGATTGAAAATGATAACAATTTAATTCGATTAAATGAAAATTGTTTTATATTTGTTATGTTCGGTAAATCTTATTTACGATTTCATCTAAATGCTCATTTCTATAGCTGTATCAAGAGAATTAATCAAATTTGTAGTCAATAAAAAGTCAACTGGAACAATGCATCTTGAATATATAATTCTTTTTCATAAATTAAGGCACAATCCAGCTTGACGTGTCTGCTATGGCGGTGTTTAATTACAAACGTGATCGCGTAGCATGATCAGGATAATTTAAATAAGAACGCAATATTTCTTTGCATGCGCAGTATTTTTACATGCAGACAATATGGCCAGCGAGTTGAAACAAATGTATAGTTAATATATATGTTGGGCAATTGCTCGTTAAATTAATTTACAGAGAATTCCTATGGAATGCAATCGGACTGAAACACGCAAACTAATATAATAATGTATTTAATAATGTATAGTTACATAGTTTTATTTCTGTTAAACAAAGTTGAAATAATGATGAAATGTATGATGTTGAAAAATTAACGAACACTCGATTTATTTTTACGAAAGTTATATCAAGTGAAAATAATTTCGCGTGATAAATGAATGTGCGAAGATTACAGGAAGTGTCATTAGTTATCCATTCTTAAAAAAGTAAATTTTGTAAAATAACTTCATAAACAACTTTTTTATAAATGACAAGAAATAAATATTATTAATCAAATATAATTCAAATTAAATTTATTAGAATTATGAATAAACTCGTACGGAAAAAATATATTTTTACAAATATATAATTTTGCAGCTTAAAATATATGTTAAATATATTTTAAGTGTATTTTTTATATGTAAAATATATGTTCCATGAATTTTTACATATATTTATACAAAATATATTTAAAAATATATTTTTTATTATAATTTTATCATTAAAGCTGAATGAAAAAGGTACAGAATTAATTTCTAGAACTTACGATATAAAAAGCAGGAGTGTAAAGGCCAAAACCAGCAGCACAGGCTGCCAACATGAGCATCCTGACTGGTTGACAACTCAACGGACTAAGATCTAGTAATGGCTGCTGAGGTGACTTTGATGCCGATTTTTTTTCCTTAACTTTACTACGTTGGTTTTTTAAATGCATTATGGCACTACGTTGAGGATGATACAATGAAGCGCTCCTATAAATAAGTCCGAGGAAAAATGTCAAACAAAGAACACCCGTGACGGTCTGAAGTCCCAGCCTCCAGCCTAGTTTTCTGAAAAATACAATTTTAAATAAATATAGTTACGATGAATATTATTTGTATTCACATTTATTTCTTTAGTTTTATATGAGAATCGAGAGATACAATTAATTATCTCCGTATATCACTTATAACTTTAGAAATTCGAAGAGAATTTTTGCTTTGTTAAAATTGTTAATTAACTACACCGAAGTATCAGTTATTTTAAATAATATTTCGTTTCTCTCGAATGCATGAATTTGATTAAAATTTTACACTATTAATAGAATAAACAATGTTGTTTTTATATGAAATGTAAATATACATTTTGCGCTTCAACAATTACGAATTTCTCCTAAAGTGAAGACATTCATGAAACTTAACTGGAAACAGTAAACTTAATATTTTTTAATATAATTACAATATTTGATAGTTAGACATCTTGAATATTGATATTAAATAAACTCGTGCAGAACTCCAGTTTGTTTTATAAATTTATAAAAATGACAATATTTATGCCTTTTCATAAGTATATAAATATATATAATAAAACCTACATGATTTTATTATAAATAGAGAACTTATTTGACTAGATTTACTAGATTAGGTATTACTGTGCAGATACTTGCCAGTTTTAGAACCGAAAATACTATTGTCAGTGGTACTAGTCAGTTACTAGCTAGTCTTTGAACTGACTTTACTAATGCATTTTATTTGAAAAAATGGACTTTTCTATTTAAACTACACGATGATTATACTGAAACAAAACTCTTGCATACAAACTCTTGTATTTTCACTAATCAAGGTACTTTATTTAATTACGAGAAACTGAGTAGTAACTACCTAGATACTGGTCAGTTAAACTAGGCCAATTTTGTGCTACTAAAATCTATTCTCGATTTTAACATGAAAAACGGTTCACAATCTAACTAGTTACTTTAACATTACCCACACAGCAAAAACAAATGTTTTATTTTAAACATTTTTGTAGCAGTTTTTAAAACATTTGGAAGTGTTTTAAGTTTTAACCTATCTTTTTAACATTGAATAAAACGTCTAAGTGTTTTAAAATAAAACACTTCTTTTTATAGTGCAGAAATATTTATTTATACAATTTTGAAAGATGTTTTTAATATGTAAGCAATAAGTTTGTACTCGGTTACATAATTTAAGCACAATTTTTTTCTATTATTTATTTTAGCAACAGGAATAAATAGTTATGTAATTATATTACAGTTAAAATATAATTGTATGAATATTCAAGTATATGCCAAATAAATTAAACCATTTCTACTTGTTATATTACTATTTGCGATTAAATATTATATCTTATAGAGCTCTAAAATACTAGTATGTATTTTTTATTAATAATGTTTTCATTGTCTTGTAAGTTATAAAAAATGATATACAATTACATTTAATACAAACTTAAAATAATTAAAAGAATATGACATTAAAAATTGAAGACATTTCATAAAGGAGAGTTTTATTGTTAATGATTTTAAATGAATTATGTAATGTAACAATTATATATTTCTTAACATGAATAATCAAAAAATACTGCTTGTCAATCAAAAGTATTTCTGGCCAGTTTATAGCTTGGATCTCCCCAAGTTGGTTTCTGGAGTCTTATTATTAATCCTTTATTAGAATTGCTGTTTTCAACGAGGCTCGTGGTCTAGTGGATAAAGTAATAATAATAATAATATAATTAACAAAATAAGTAACATAATTTATGTGAGTTTTAAATAGACAAAAATATTAAATAACTCATAAAATGTGACTAAAAGAACAAATATTAACAAAAAAAATTAATAAATAAATTTTTTTAATATAAATTATATCAAAATAGTTTTGATAGAAACTAGGAGTACAGAGCGTGACGTTACTAACTAGAATCTAGTTAGTTGTTTTATCCAAACTCTGGACAGAGACCAGTTAAATCTGGCTAGATTCACTTAAAAAATGAGGCTAAAAAATTATTTGGGTAGAAATACAAAGATAGAATAATAGAGAGTTAACACATCTCTTAAAAACGAAATTCAATTTATTTGTTGTTATAAAATATTATATAATATTTAACAAATGAAGCTTCAACAAATATTTTTGTTTAAAGTATAAAGAATTAAATTATAGTTTTGACAGAAATTGTGTTCTGAATAAAATGCATGTACCTTTTTTGCCATAGAAGAAACAAAAATAAACAAAACGTAATATTTAGAGTGTCCAAATTTTCAAACAAAGTGAATAAGTGTTGAGCAATTAAACTGGTGAATATATATAGAAGTGTTTAAGAGCTCTCAGTATGAAGTATTAAAAAAAATGTTTTCAAACGATCAACATTTTTATTCTTTTTGTTTTCTTTTCATTTTGATTGCATAACTATTTTTCAAGCAATTTCAGTAAATACATTTTCTGTATTTTGTTTTTGTGAATACTATTCAGTAATCATATTTCAGATTATAAAACACAAAGTTAAATTAAGTTGAATTGGTTCTTGTAATTAATTTTAATTTTCAATCTTCAGGATTAGTCTTTTGCCCACATTTCGTGATCCTGGAGCTTGATTAAATTTCTAATTTAGATTTATGCAATACTAAAGACAGTCACAGTTTGCAACAAAAACAATGTTTCTTTTTATCTCGCATGCGATTGAATTCATAAACAACTGGATTCATGCGTTGCATAATGTTATGTATTTCTTTAAGTTTTCTTTGTGAAATCTATTCTTGTATATACAAGATAATTTATCTCTATACATTTAATAACTCAGGATTATTAAATAATTAGGTTTAATTACTAAGTAGTAAAAGTACATGTAATATTTAAGTTAAACAAATCCTTATATAATAGTAAAATAACTAGCTTAAAAGTTATTAATTCCGATTAATATTTTAATATATTTCAAAATAATATATATGCAGGCATGAGATAACTATATTGGTGAGAATACTTTAAGTACCACTTTACAAATTCACATTTTCAACGAGCAAATCTAATTCTGAAATAAATTTTGAATTTAGTTCGAACAACTGAATGAAAGAACAGTCTTGAATTATTATGACCAAAGTGGAAAAGCGAATAGTGCGCTTTTGTTTGATTCGATCTTGAAAAAGCTCAGTTCAGACCTTGTAGTCTAGATGCTTTTATTGTTTATTTCTATATACTTTTATATAATGTGAAGATGTTTATACTTGATAAAGTTGAGCTATGCTTTTCCTAATACATTTTATTAATTATAATCAAAACAAATTTCCAAGAAGCATAAGATAAAAACGAGTTTTCTTTGCTTCTTTGTATGACATTTTAAAAGAATAATTATTATATTATTCAAATAAATTTAATTTGAATAAATGTTAATTAAGTTCTATTAATAATACGGAATTTAGTGCGTACTGATGATTTTGAACAAAAATTAGATGGATATTTTAACATGAAATAATGAATTAATAATTTTATTTTAAAATATCTTGTAAACATAATTGAAAATTAAAATTGATGTATTATTAAAAAATAGATTTAACTGCTTTATACACGAAATCATAAATGTAATAAACACTTCATATTTATTATATATAAAGATAGAACTGAAAAAGTCACAATACGCAAACTAATTTCAATGTCTGATATGTGCTTCTTTATGATTTAAAAGAATCGCGTAAGTAGCATTTTTTATTATTTAAAGACACTTTTGCAAAGCAAAGTTAACATTTTTTGTGAAAGAAAACTCGTGATTGTTCTGAATTATCTTTGAAGCAGAAAGTACGTATGATTTCAAGAAATATAGAATAAAAGTTCATTTAAAGATAGTGAAAAATCAAGATAAATATTGAATTCTAAGAAAGATTAATAAAAAAAAATATGTATTATATTTAAAAACATTTTGCAAATATACATTTATACAATATAAATAGTAAAACAATGTGATCTTGAAATTATTTGAACTGAACAGTCCATTTTCTTTCAAACTCAAACTCATTTTCTGACTACTTTCCTCGCGACAATGCGTACGAGTTCTTCTTTTCTTTCAATCAGAGTTTCATTTTACTCTTTTTTATTCTTCGAATATATTATGATTAAAAAGTTAGATGATCTGTAAAAGAAATAATGAACTATAATAGTGAATATGAAGTAAAAAACGATAAATTCTTGATACTGAAAATAACATTTTTCAATATACTTATATGAATGATTATTTTTAATTTGTTAATATAACCGTAAAATTTGAATAAAAATTACAATGCGAGTAATTAAATAAATTAGAGTAAATGGCGTACAATAATATCGTTCGATATAAAAAACACAATTTTATTAAACTCTCTATATAACTGTTATAATTGAACTCATTCATTGATGTTTTAATTGAAATTATTTCATTATATTACGTTCATCACGTTTTTCCGTTTTTACGATATTTCCTGGACTGTGAAACTATATATATTGAGCTAAAATTTCTACAATTATGAAAATAATAAATAATTATTAAATAAAGTAGTAAATCTATTATGTTGAAATGAAAATATCGTGAAAGAATATGCTTTCATAACGCTTTTTCTATATATGATAGTATAATAAATCATAGCAAAAACGCATAACGGAAATTTGTCTATTGGGTATATTTGCTAGTGAATATTCGTGAACTTCTGTTTGGCGTACATCCAAAAATATTTTTAGTGAATGTTTTTACTAAGCTAATTGAATCTAATAATTAATTTATGACCGTTTTTTATTCCGAATTCCTGTTTTTAATATAAATTTTAGTTGATATTTCAACTTATTATCATATAATGTTATTTTTTGTATTATCTTAATACATGTACGAAGAATTATGACTACGAATACACTTGAGAATACTAATATCTCTTATGCATTCGTATGCTGAACTGAGGTTTACCAATCCATTCAACTATTGAATAATGTAAAATGCAATTGAAAAACAATATTTCTAAAATCTGTATGGTTAATTCTGCGCTCGCAACATTCACATTTCAATTAATATTATGATATTATATTTAATTAATATAAACCATATTTCCTCCTTTAACAAAGCAATTCACAATATAAAAAGTTTGTATTTTTAATTATTAATGTAATATTATGCATATTTTTTATTCTGATATTCAGTACTGAAATACATTTCAATTTCATTGTAAAATAAGCATTTTCATTGAAGTGCCAGTAGTATAACTCAATATTTGTTCCCAGTTATCATATTTGTAAAATCGACGTCACAAATGCCAGTATTGTTTATTTGTCTATTTCATTTTAGAGCTTTCATCGTTATAATAGATAATTTATACTGTAGAAAATAATGAGCATTCGAGATGAATGTCTGCAAACATAATTGTAAATCATCAGATAAATTTGTCTACTGGTTATGTGAATTATATTAATAACTTTTAGAGATAGATATACAATAGATGTAAGTATGCAGGTAAGTATATTCTATGATCTATTATAATACGATTGTTCTAATCGAGCACGTTTCCGTGGATTTAACGTCGTCAAAATTAAGCTCCAATGCAACTTAGAGATGTTGTGGTTAGTATCGGTATTTTGCAATTTGTAGTCTCGAAGAGCAATAATAGTTTTAGTATGTTCCTTCTAATTTATGTAAAAGGTCAAATGTTCGGATACTCGGATTATATATAACATGTTCGCATTATGTTTTTTCATTAAAATTTAATAAATTAAGTTTGTTGGAGAAATTAGTGAAACATGTATTTTTGAGATTTTTATTCTTATCGATCTTTAAAATACAGGAAAGTAGTTATTAAATTATGTAATGTTTAATAAATTATTGTTATTTTAGCTGTGTTAATTTGCTTGTCTTTCATTTTCATTCCGTAAACGATTACAATTTCCAAACAAAAAAATTCGCATGTTGCTTTATAAATAAAACGTGAAAAATATGTATGCAAATAAGATCATTTTATAAAATTGAGTAATACATTATTTCGAAATTCATCGGATAGAACTTTTACAGTATTATACTTTTGTCTAACCTGTAATTTACCTTAGCCATTTTTTACACCATGAAAATGATGCAATACTCTCTTACCCTTACTTTCTATACATATATGGTGTAGGGCTTTAGTGCATGTGATATTTATTACTCTCTAGCGATGAATAAGTTTCGCGCTTAAGAAATTCTTGTTTGCATACAATATTTAAATATTATAATGCAAACTATAAATTAATAATTAAAAAGTAATGAATAATCTTCTGCTAATTATTTCATTTTATTATCCATTAATCACATACTATTATAATTGACTTTATTAATTTTATTAATATGAATAATTTGATTTATACATGTAATTGAACGTTTGAAAAATGCTTCATTATTTCGAAATTTAACGACCGCATTTGGATGCTACTCCTTTCCTTTTTCTCACCCTTTTTCCTGACTTTTGTAAGTTTCTTCTGTGAGTCGAATCTAGTATCTTTGAGAAAGCGAAGAAGAAACTGATCGGTTTAGGTTTGGTGTCCGGAAACATGAACGTGTCCAGAGTGTCTGATATATATAGGGATTTTTATCTTTAGTGGTTTAAATTTTATATGTAAAAATTGATCATTGTAAACAAAATTAATCTATTTCTTGTGTAAACATAAAAGAATTTCCGCAACATTTCTTTTCTTTTGAAATTTTCTTTTATTTGATCATTTAAATTAAACTTTTGAAAGAATAAAACCGTAAATTACCATTTATGTATAAAATCACAGTAAACACATTTATTGACTTTTAATTAGTCAAAGTGGTTAAATGCTGTAAAACAAGGTAATTTATTTAAAATATAGTAATATTCGTTCCTAGTGAAATCGACGTAAGTTGTAAATAACATTTACTTTTATGTAACTTTTTATTTGAAATGTGATATTAATAACTACTTCTATAAGCAATGCTTATGACCTACTCTATGACCTACCTTCAACTATTTTCGTTCATTTTGATGCAAAATATTGACTGTTTTTCATTATAAAGAGTTCGGCTGTTTTTGTAGAAAATGTATTGAACCATATATTTACCTTACCATTAACCATTAGTGAAATTAACTGTCACGTGTTTCATCAAATTTCGATGCTAAAGTATACTGATTTGCGAATTTACTGTTTATTCAAATCAAATAATTTATGCATTACGTAATATATTTATTCATTAATGAATTGGAAGTTATTTATTCGCTTGCTTTGTAAAATGGTAATAAATATTGAATAATAATTATAGTTCCTAGAATCTTATACTTAGTTGTGATTCTTTAAAAAAATAATTTTGATGTTCTTTCTTTTTTATCATAAATTAATTTTACATGTTAAATAAATAACATTTGCTTTCACAAATGAAATTTTATTATTAGTCGTTGAATATCTTAAATTTTGTTATGTTTTTACATCGTACAACATTAATTTTTCAAAACGACGGAATAAAATCTATCTCAGACAATTTAAAAAAGTATGATAAAAAACCATTTATGAAGAAAATGCAGGTAAGAATAAACAAAGGTAATAAAAGAAATGTAAACAAAATTTGAATGTACAATAGATCGTTTAACATCATTAAATGCAACAGCTTCATTATAGCTACTCTATACGCAGGTATGTTTAAATGTACATGAGTCTGACGTGAACTCTTTACCGCAATGCAGCAGTAACATTGCGTTGAACTCAATTGGCTCACTAAAAAATTCTTCGAAAATCCCTACGATAACGCGAAGCCGTCAACTCGGACATTTATGCAATTTTTGTTGCGTTGTGACAGTACAGAATATTTCAAAAATATCAACTGCAAATAAATGCGAGCTATTTTTTCTAAACCGTATATCTACAATTTTTTTACATTTACAAAAATTTCTAACGGAAAAACACTTTTTCTGTTATAAATGACTTTTTTTACTTTTTTAGATAATTCAATGATATAATTTCGTTATCTATATTTATTTTTTGGTTAATATGTTTGACGAATGAATCAATGTAGATGATGGTAGCCATGCTCACCAAATGAAAAATTAGCGACATTATTAACGTGATATTTTTCTTACGACTTACAGTTTGTATTCGGAAAACAAATTTAAATGAAAAATAGAAATTTATACCGCGACTAATTAAACTCTGTACACAATTCCATTAAAAAAACATCGTACTTCTGAAGCTTTAAAAATTAATATGGGATGGTCAATTCACTCTGTTCTGTTTTTTTTCCACATTTAAAGGTTTAGTAAACATGGTATCAAGTACAGACAAAGTTTAAGGATAAAATTAAATTTTCTATTAACAAACAGCGTAATTATACGTTTAAATGAACAGATAAAAATTAGCGATTCTAGGGAAAATCATTTTGTTCGTGAAATTATCAAACGGTTTTATTTAATATAAACTCGTTTTATATTATGGAAATTCTATATTATATAGATTTCAATTAAATCAACTGATTGATTATTTAATTCAACAGTATATAAAATATATTTTTATTTAATTTAAATAAAAATGTTATTGAAATATATCATCAAAGGCATTTAAACATTATTATTATCATATATTGTATTTAATTAATTATACTGCATTATTATTACTTCATAGAAGTATTATATATAAATTATTAATATATGAGACATGAAGTCATTTTATATGGTTAATGAACATCAATTTCTAGTTTGGTAATGAAAATAGGAACTATTCAGTTTTGATGTTATATTCTACAATGAGTTATTAATTAAGAGATATATTAATACACAATGTTATTTCTATGTCTATATTTCTGTTAAATAATAACAATTTTTCACGCTATGATTCATATTTTATATTTATTTTCAATATTACATCAATCTGTTCGTTTTCCCTACGGAACAAAATATATATCAAAATGTCAAAATATATAACTTTTTGCTGAAAATATATGTGCACATATTCACATATATTTTTGCATTTATTTCGAAATATATTTTCTTTCGTTAGGGTTGTCCAAAAGATCATTTTCATTGGTGGTTTAACTATTTGTTCGAGTTCCTTAAAAGGAACTAATAATAACACTTCTTTAAAAGTAATTGTAAATTTCTTTTTAATTCATTTCTCATATAAAAGCGTGAGCAGATGCAGTCATATATCTTTTGATTTTGATGGTAGCAAATCAGCTGAAATATTTTCGGCTTCCTCCAGCGTTTCACAGGGTATTTCATCATCATGAACGTTGAATAAATCGCCGTCTGTCTTCATTTTTGACTCAAAAAGAATTCTTATCGGTGAACAAAACTTTTACTGTCATATGGAGAACTTACGAGAATTTTTGACAACTAATTCTGACGAAACAAAGAGTTGAACTTATGGAAATATTGAAAAAATGAATAATTGAAAAAAATGGCTATTTTTGTACAATTTTATTATTTATTGGTAAATAAAATAATACATTTCTCTTTTTGATCATCTTCAACTAAAATTCATTTGTGTTTCTTATCTTCAACATTGGGAATATATTTATCAATTAGAACTTGCAAGAAAATGCATACAATTTAACAACTTTTATAAACGAAGACTTGACATTTTATTCGCTACTGCGATCGTATGCCATATATCTTACGTTTATTCAGCGAAAAAAGAAATTATTCTCTTTGACTTGTTCTTTAATAGCAACTATTTAATTTTATTACCGTGAAGTTTTGTGTACTTTAACGCTTTCCAAAGCGAGTGACAAATTACTGTGAATTTGAAATTGTGAAAGCAACGCGTAACATCTCTTATAACTTTTCATTCTGTTGTTTACTTTTAAATTCTGACAAATTCAATAAGCGAGTCAAACATTAGAGTACAAAAACTGCACAAAGCTCGTATCGTATCAGCATAATTTATACTATTTATTTATTCATTTTGTTTCATTTATATGTTGAAAAGTACATTATGTTGAAGTGCTTTATCGATCTAAAGTTTAACGATTTCCGTTAAATCTGTAGGAGTTTGCTAATCACGTCTTTATTTGAATTGAATACAGTCGGCACTATACAGAGAACATCTCTGTATAATTTCTAATATAATACTTAATTTAGCCCATTACTAATGTGGTCCAATGATGATATTAACATAGATGATAGGATATTCTCAGAAACTGGGCTAACTTTATTAAAGCTTAGATCATAATCTAGTTAAGTGCAAATAATTTATAATATTTTAATAATATTATAAATTATCCTAATTATTTATGAAATATGTTATCTGTGAATATATTAAGGATTGTAATACGTAGAATAAAATTTAATTAGCACTTTTTTTTGAAAGTAGAAAATATTGTTGCAGCAATTATGACACAATTTATTATGTTTGTTTATGCAGTTTATATGTTTTTGAACACATTTTATAGCTGCATTTGAATGATTTCAACAATTTTATTGTTCCATTTTTACGATGTATATGACATTTCAATTTCAATGCGTTTCAGATAAAGTTGTACAAATACAGTTATAAAACATGTAAAATTATAATAAACAATAGAAAGAACAAAATATTTATTTATGAATAGTTTTATTGTCTGTATATTGACAAGCTCATTTTTTCATAAAAGTTTAATGCTGCAATAAGAATGTGTATTGAATTTTTTTTATTCGGAATCAGAATCTATATAAATTGCTAATGCTTTAATTAATTTAGCAATTAATCGTTCATAATAGCCAATTTATAAAAATGTTGCAAACCTTTTGAATGTATTTGACACCAACGATCTAGGAGCTTATCGTAGATGTATGTCTTTTGCCAGATTAAGGATATACTCTAAGCTGGGGAAGTTTAGTTCGAAATGAAGGTGTGATTTACTTGCGAAACAAATTTCAAGATTTGACCATGGCGAATAATTATACATGAAAATAATAATCTTAACGTTCACGCTTTTATAGATATATTAAAAAAAAAAACAAGAATATATTTGTAATGGAAGGAAAAAAGTTAACGATATAAGGAATCAATATATACACTTAACTTGTTTTTCCTTTCAATAAGAATAAATTTACTAAGACTAAATAAATAATAAGAAATTCCAGATTTAATTCAAACACATAAAAATGATTTTTTCATGTATGCAATATAAAATATTTATTTCAATAATATTACTTCTCTCTTGAGATTTGTTAAATTTTAAATACACGTCACATATGACCTAGAAGATAAGTATCTCAACATGTCAACGCTGATTTGCATAGAAATCATTTTACATTTCACGTATTCTATGATGTATTAACGCATCTCACGAGATCTCTTGCATATTTAGATCCCGTAAGCGTCGAAAAACTTAATGACGAAACATGTGAAAGACATGATGAGTACTGCATAAATACAATAATCGAATAATTGACAAATTTAGACAAATAAAGTGATTTTAGAATTGTTAATTGAAAAATATTATTTTTCTAAATATTAAAAATACAAACTTAAATTTAAAATGTTAATAATATTTTACAAGCATGTAAAAGTAATGGAAAAAATAAAAAATTTTAATACAAATTAAATGAATTTTGAAATCTGAATCAATTCTTAAGAAATTCTAAGGCATCTTTCGTCGAACTTTTTCGTGCCAATGCTTTAATTAATATATGAATTATGCACAAGATGTATTTGAAGGCGAAATCGTGAATATCCAATGATATAATTTAAATTAAGATTAAAGTATTAGTTTGATCTAACACACTTTTGCACTTTGCCGAAGTCAATCGAATTGATGAAGCTTTAATTAAACATTTCAATCGAATGTATAAAGCATGAATTGTAATTATTAGTATCTTGATAAGTGTAATCATAACTCACCCAACGGCCTCTTTGTACAATACACTAAATAGCGCGATTCCTACCCCGGTACCAGCTTGCACCACCATCTCTACGAATTCCCGTCTCTTGCGAAAATAATGTCCCAGCATCAAGCCAGCAGTTTCTCGTACAAGTCCTGCTCCTGCGCCCAGTACCAGACCGTAGCTGTTGCACAAATTGATACATTAGTATATTTGTCTGCGCCGCACTTTGCATTATTACGCCATGATGTTATACGTAATTTATGACAAAACTCATGCCCATTCCTGTTTATTTGAAATAAAATGTAATAGATGGTTTGTAAATATTTAACCAATGGTTATATCTCTTTAAAAATAAAAGTCTTTCTCTCTTTTTTAAAAATAAACGTACATTTATAAGTTAATTTTTATTTTCTTTTTAATTTTATTTAATTCAACTTCGTTAATAAAATACCCAACTTTTAATTAATCCCTTTTTATTGAATTTAAAATATATAAAATGTATAATATTTTGCAATTAAAGTATTTCTTTTAATTTATTCAGAGTAAAATCAGTTAGACATTTCAATGAAAATATTCCCTTTATGGTTTTGAATAAACGAAATTGGTTTTAGTCATTTCGTATGAAATTATCACTTTTTGTGTTATCATAAATTAATTTTATTCTGGGAACTAGGAATAGTGAAGACAAGCGTTTCATGATGCTTGTCAATTACAAAACTTATTATAAGAAGTTGCTTTATCATTTTTCGTACAATCGCAAAAACACTTCAAGTCATCGCAACAATATTTATAATATTCATAGTAATCCACATTTTTCTTTGAAAAATGATATTTTTCAAAGAAATAGAATAAGGCAAATGTTAGTTTATAAGAATTTCGTAGATTAAGGTTAAATAAAATTAAGTTACCTTAAAAATTTGATAAAGCGATTGGAAAGATGGTGTGTCTTATAAATATTCACATATGTAAATATTCGTTTATGCAAATTTGCCGTCATATAAGATTAAATAATAATAATTCTAAAATACTAATAAAACGTGAATTATTTATGAGAAATTTAGTAAAACTGCATTTGGGGATTTCCCGAAAGTAATATTGAATAAGTAAAATGCAGTTAGTCTTCAAAAGTTGCACCCTACACATCGACGTTCTGCAAATAAATCAAGTTCGACATCATAAATTGTTAAAGTTTCTTAATAACGAATATACATTATAACTTTTGTATAGATTGCGCTACCTTTTAAGAATTATAACAAATTTTGTTATTAACAAATGATTCAATTTGCTGGTATACTTCATAAGAAATATAAATAAATTATACGTAATTAATTCCTTACGTTAACTTGCTAAGTTTAATATAAGTAAGGTGTTTGTAAAGTATTTATTATATTTTCGAATTTAATTTCTTTTTTGTTAATGTAAAAGCTATATTTTATTTCCTTTGTAATATAAAATTACAAGGTTTCCAATTTATTATATTATTATAGTTTGTTTTATATTTTGTATTTGCAGAACAAACTTTGAAATACTTTTTGTTAGTAGGATATTTGTGTTATTTCAATATTTTCCAATTAAATGTGTTTATTATCTTTTACCTCAGAAGAACTTGATGCATTTGGAGTGCAAAAGACGTGAAAAGTGAGGCAAGTGCAAAAACAAGGCCCCCTATAACTGCGGTTAATCTCGTACTTCCACGTCTACAAGCTCCGACGACTAACGGTGCTGATCCACGAGATACGGCTGTGCTTAAGGCTCCAACCCATGCTATCATAAACAGAAAGAAACAATATTTTAATATGTTTAATATTATAACTACATAGAAATCTTTGAATAACTTTTATTAAAAATTTATTTAAAGATAAATAATGGAATATTTTTTAAAATATGTTTCGAAATTCTTTTAAATTAAAATAGTACAAATTACTAATATTTCTATTTCTAAGAATATAATATTTCAATTATATTTATCCTGTTGAAAAATTCGCTAAAATTAAATATAATAAAATGAAATAATTATTAACATAAATGTCGCGATATCAGACTTCCTAATTGTAATATCATATTTACAGATGTCTGACCTTATACTTGTAATATCACTGGAATTACCAACCATATAAATCATAACTTGTAATACCTGCATATTATGAGGAATTAGTTTGAAACTGAAGCGTTTTCTCAAAACTAAAATTATTTTATAAGAGTAGTACAAATTTTTAATTAAAGTAATTTAATTTTAATCATTGCATTCAACAGTTGTTAAAAATATTAATAATATTATATGTATAACAATTTTGTGTTAAGAATACATTTTTTCTATACATTTTCGCCCTTCTCTTTTTTGCCATTGAATTGCTTCTATTTTTTTCAAAATGTGTAATAATATTCTAAAATAATAATAATTTTATAAGCGTTGAAATATTATGGAAAGTGATATATCTTCCATCTACGTAACTCCATGCTCGCTGCAGGGAAAATGTTTTTATAGGGGTTGCGATATGAGTTTTGATGTTTAGCTTTTGGACGAGGATTATATCTCGGGGCGGATTGTTATAATTTTATTTTGAAATGTCAAACTCAAACATAAATTCTGTCTAAAAATTGAAATTTATTTTATTTTACTATTTGTATAAACTATTAGTCTTATTTAGTCAATAATAATGTCACACTAAAAAAAATAATGCTAAAATTATTAGAATTTGTCAGAAACAGATGAATTCGTGTAATGTGAAGTTAGCTATATGAGTTTACTGCTTTCACCGAAATTTTGTGTATTCATTGCCGTTTTCAAACTTATCCATTGCTTATCAAATAAGGAAGTAACGAAATGTCTTGCAATATTATTTAAAGTAAAATATTATTCCAAATTGTATCAAAAGTTAATGATGTAAAGAAAATATTATTTTTACGTGCTTTTGAATTCTGAAATCTCAATAATTTATTTGTGTTAGCATGATTACGTAAAAGTAAAAATATGCCCAACTTTCCAATATATTGTTGTTAAACAATTTTCTTTAAAAGATATGTCGTATATAAGATTATTTTTGAACATGTTTAAAAATCATCGTAAATTTATTTACTATTTGTTATTAATGTTTGAGACCATTAACAGACAATTTTCCGCGAAATTCCCTACATTACTATACTTGATACTGTAACAGTATACTTGATACTTGAAGTCGGAATTTACATTTCATTTTCAATGCAGTCCGTTCGTCATTATGATTCGCGAGTCAATACCAATATGTACCATTTCGAATAGACAGAGTGCGGTTCACTTATTTACGCAGCAATTTCAAGCAAAATGCACAACCATCATAATTAGGCCGTTGAAAAAGTTGGATAAAACATCTAAGAAATTAAGTTTTTGATGAATACATTCTTAAATTGAATGCAGAATTGCATATATTTAAGTTTCAACTGAAATTGTTTTCATAAGGCAAAACTTTGTAAAGTAATTCATCAAACATCTCTCAATTTTTCAGATTTGTTACTCATTATTTTCAAATTATAATGTGTCTTTCATTTTTCAAAATCGATTGAGGAATCAATTAAGTGCAAATTTCTTTTTCTTCTAAATTAATTTAAAAAATTCACCATTTTTTGATGATTATGAGATTGTTTATTATGTGATGATATTTAATGTTAATCAATTCATTGGATGTGCTGAACTCAATTAACCTATTGCTAAAACTTAATTCATTAAATATTTCTCTATAATATCTATTTTTTTAATGGTCACTACGTTCGATTAATAATTGGGTTATTAAATCGGCTATATATTAATTATCCGCTTGCAGAAATCCATAAACATTGTATAGTAATAATAGGTTTTGCTTTTTATGAAAGTCATTGAAATATTATCATTTATCGTATTATTATTTATCGTTCTTTCTAAATTTCAAGTTTAATTCTGACCCGAATAAGTTTTATGGATTCACCGAAATACTGCCCGGCGTAATGTAACGTATGTAAGAAGATCCCAATAAAAAACAAAAAAGTTTTCAAAAAAGGAAAAACAATTTAAGACAATTAAACTAAAAAAATCATGTGATAAGATATTCATAATATCATGATATAATTATGAAACAAAATTTTAATTTTATTACAGTTGTGGAAAAGAACATAATAATTTTGAACAAAAAATTATTACATGTACTTCCTATTAACTATTCGCTTCAATTAAAAAGTGGAGAATTTAATTCGGTTATAATATGTTATTAACAAACGTTAATGAAACGATAATTATTACATTTTTCTGAATTCAAGTTAGATTTTTATCTACATTTAGCTTTTTTGGTAACAATTCGTTGTTATCTAAAACAATTTTTTATCAATTTTTCTATTCGTATTATATGATTTGTATCAATATTTATTTTCTGACTATCATCTTCGGCGTATTTTTAGCATAGTAAAATATTAATTCAATTTACTAAATAATTTTTTGGAATGTTTTTTCTGTGCTTTAAATAAAATTTATTATTTATTTTCATCAATCAGTGAATTTCTGTTTTATTTTAATCAACATTAATTAATATTTGATAATAATAATTTAATAACATATCATTATTAATTAATATTTAATATCAAAATTCAAGCATTGATAATTATATAATATTTTAATATTTCTAAATGTTTTATTATATAATTCACATTTTATAATGTAATTACGATAATTATATTTATTATTTATTGATGGATTCGAACGTAATGATAATGTGTTTTGAACATTGCGAAAAATGTCATCACTCATAGGTAACATAAATAATGGATTACGTTTTTTTATTAGTTACATATTACGTGATAAATCTGTGAAACGTTACGCATGTTGCATATTGAACCAAGATTCAATTAGATATATTTTATATTATATTTTAAACTTTATATTACATGTTATATAATAAAAACATTTTTTGAATTTCAAATATTTTTATATTAAGTTCAAGGCAAATTTAATCATATATTATAATATTAGCAAATTACACAATATCGATAATAAACATTATTTGCATAATAAACTCATATAAAGAGTTTAATAACCCAACAATGTATGATTTTTGTTTGCTTTCTGAAAATATTTGAGATTAAAATGAAAATAGAAAGATAGGATTTGGTGTGTGTAAAGTAACTAAAGTTATAAGAGAGCAGTCAACTTTTACAAATATACCGCCATTTTGAAAAATAGTTTCGAATTATGTACACTTGAAAACATACAACAAAGTTCGCACAGTTAATAAACTAAGTCCGTTTGCAGTTTACATGTACAAGTCAATGTATATACAAGGTTCGTATAAAGTTGAAATGTAAAGCTCTGGGGATTGACTTTCGAAGAGCAAATCCTATATCGATGTAATTTCTGTTGTGAATGAGTGGTCGCAAAAGCAAATTTATTTGCTAAATAAAGTATATTTATCACTTGTAAACAATCATATTTTTCAATACGATATCGATACTTGATTTTGATATCCAATCTGCAACGAAACTTTCATTACACTGGAAAGAATTTCGTAGAAGTGTTTAATAAAAAAGTGTCAAAATATTATTACTGTTATCAGCGATCTTGGAATTTCACCAGCAAGTAACAAACTAAAATAATATTATGTAAAAACATACATATGAAAATTGAACAATATTCTATATCAACTAGACAAATGTTTTCCATTACACATTCCTATTACATTTTCTTCATTGTAATATTATATTAGTGTGTTTCAAAATTTCCTTTTTTTATTTTACACATTTCTTAGTCTTTAGCTTACCAAAATAATAATGAACGCTAAGATTGTCTTTTTCGCGAAATTACCTAAAATGCTATTAAACATAAAAAAGAAATGAGTCAAATCAAATATTGTATAAAAAGTTCACAGCAATGCATATTTCACATCATATATCCTCAAGGGTAATGAATTCGTTCAAGCTTAATCCGAGTTTATATGAAAAGCTGCGAAAGTAGATAAATTTTTTCATGCATAGTTTCAAAAAAACCTAGACGAATTTTTGAATATTATATTGTGAAATAGTTAACTGAAAAAACAATTTTTTTCTATTGTATTCTCCTTTTTCACCTTCTACTACAGGGTTATTCAATTGACACAGAAAATCACTTAAACTGTCAACACATAAAATGTAAAACTGACTTATCCGTGAAACTAATTGTTTAGGCATATTTTGGCTTAATTAAAAAAATGATGCCAACAGAAATGCAAACTGAAATCAGTGACTGATGAAATCTTTGGACAAACTGTACTGAATTGGAAATGTGTCGTGGCGTGATTACCATACTGACATGTACCGCGAACACTCATGTAGCCACTAGAATTACGACCCGAATGGAGCTGTGATTGGTGGAGCACCGAATGGCGTATTTTGCGATTCGACAGAATGCGGAAAACTACAGATGAATTGCCCTTGGGTTAAATATTTATCGAAATGTGAGGATGCAAAAAAAGCTCACTGAGATAAAACGAAAAGAAAAAAAAAAAAAGATGAAACGCGGCTACTGCGATGCTGCATGATAAGATGAAAATAAGCAAAATATTTTATTCTTTTTTCTGTTGAATAACATCCATTGGAATGATATAAGTTTTTGTCACGTGATTGAGCAGAAGTAAAATCAAAATTGAAATCATGAAAACTAGTTTAATTTAAGAATGAAATGCACATAATTAAAAACACATCTTTTTGAGTCCAATGCAACAACATTGTATGGAATATTGATTTTGTACTCATTGAAGGCGTAATAAAATGTACGAAATTATTCAAAGTTGTTAAATTTGTAACAAGTAAAATAAATTGTATTGTTTTGAGTTTAAAACAAGTTTAATTGAATGTAAAAACGTAAATCGATTCATTAAAACTAAGTATACTGTTTATAAATAAATAATTACAAGTATTGATTTATCTTTGAAGGGCCAACATACAAGTTGGTTAAACCGTGAAACAAATTAAATATTGCAAACCAAATAGACAGATTGTCAGATGGTTACTGCCATTTGTCTCGTTACATTTTATTCCGTTCTATGTTCACTATTCATTCAAATGTCGTGTTTCTGTAAAATTCAACTAAAGCAATTTTATATTTAAAACAAGGTACATTATTATTACAAAATAATCAAATGAAAAGTTGTTTTTTGTTATATCTTTGACTTTATTCCTTTATTAAAAAATAAATATTTTTACTATTAATTTCGAGGATTTTCTTGGAAAAAATTTTAAATGCCGACTTTGTGTACTTTAATTTTTAAATAAAATTTACTGTAACTTTCATTTCTTAGAAAAACTTCATTGTCCACTCAGTTAAGTAATATTGTTGAAACTTTTCTTCAAATTGTGAACTTTTTCTTAATAACTGTATTAAAAATAATCTTCAAACAGAACTTTATTATAAACTTAAAAATGAAACGATGCAATTATTACTAAAAGAAATGTTAAATTTTATTATCTATTTCATAACAAATTGTAGAAGTAGACTTCATATAAATAAAAGTAAAAATGATTTTTAATATTTATAAAGTTACAATATATTAACAAAACTAATAATAACACCCCTGATAAGCGGCACTGAGACGTGAAATTAGGCATAATACATGAATAATTTATGATAATTCATTTGAAAACAACCATACTGATCAAACTCCCTAATACAGGCGAAATGTGGCAGTCCTTTAATTGGCTCCTGTTGCATACGGCACGCGTCTCAACTAAACATGCTTTATTGGAATAACTTATCAGTTCAGTCGGATAACATAACTGTGTGTAGTTCTGGTTCGGATTTCAGTTACATAAGGCAAAGAGATGATTATTTAGGTGTTAGATATCTAGAAAGCAACGAATTGAATGTGTTAGTGAAAATGTATTCGATTGGTCGGAAATGGTAATTCTATTATCTCTAGTTCTTGTTATATATAACATACATTAACACGGTGTATATGTTTTTATGTTAAATTTGTCAGTTTGTTTAAAAATGTGTCGATATTAATTTGTTCTAAAACAAAATGTTTTTCGCTCCAATAAATAACCAATTGAAAACGATAGCTGGAATATACGTGTAGAGAAATAAAATGCAAATTATTTTATATTTTTTTTCGCAGTGCATGTTTTATTTAGATATTATATATAATATTCTTGCAAAAATAAATGTAGTAATTTGTATTCAATATTTTATATTATATACTAAATATTGAAAGAAATACAATGTTGAAAGAAGTTATCATTAAATTTCTGGTATTAAGTTTGTAACTAACACTGCTTTAAATGATAATAATAGTAATTCCATTGATTGTTATTATATCTACTATTGAGTTAAAATTTCATTTGCTTATGAACTTTTGACCGTACATAATATGATTTTCAACTTTTATGCGTACAATAAACTTTGCGCAAATATGATAAATAATAGTATAATCTGTTATTTCACCAAATCAAATCGATATCGTTTTATGCAAATACGTTTGTATAGTACGTTCGATCTATACATTACATTTTACGATTTGTGTATGCATATATAAACAATTTACAAAAGATTCGTCGAATTAATTTAATATTTCCATACATACAGTGGATTGTATTTCATGTGCGTAAGAGTGGATGAAAGATTTTTTTTGTAATCTTTCCTTAATCTGTTTGTTTGTTACTTTACATGTTATTATAGTTATGATAGTAATATTATACAACGTGGAAATTCATTAAATTTAAAATGGAGCAAGCAATACTTATATATGTATGTAAACATTGCCATCTCTTGCAATGAAATTGGTTGCCGTAACGAGATTTGCAGATCAGTACATCTTTGGATAGTGTAAATTGTATATATATATGTATACTGTAACTTGGTAAATTAGATAATATTATTGAAGCAATTGCAATGTATATTACAGTTCTATTCTGAAATTACATCTATTAGATTAAACATAACATTAGTGAAGTCGAATTAATGTTTCATTTCGTGTATTTCGAATTGTTCTTTTACCCATTCATACCATACATAACAAATAAGATTTCAATGATTACTGTTTTTAAACAGATTTTGAAAAAAGTATTCAATACTTTTTTTTTATATTTTTTATATAATTTGCAATGTTTGAAAAGTTAGCATGGTTTTTTTAATAAAAGTAGGTCTTTAATAAAAGAGATATTTTTCGTATACATTTATGCATGTTGTTACACTTTTGTAATTATCTTTTTAGCAGAGAAATTTTTTATTTCAGCATTTTTGTGATGATAGATTCATAAAAAAGTGATGTAACGGTGAAAAAAACTATGCACACAAATTACTATCTTCTTTAATTGAAATGATATAAAATTCTATGAATTTTAATATGAATTTTAAGATTTAAATTGCTCTATATGTGTTTCATCAATAGAATGTAAATATTGTTTATCATTTAAATGGACAAAAATTAATTGAATTAGTAATTAATCTGTGAAAAAGAATATTTAAGTTTCTTTGTTTAATATTTTGCATTTTAAATTACAAAAAAAATTACATGAATTGAATAAATTTACTGGCCATTATTTGAAATATCATAATTTCGAGAATTTTAATTCACGTCTTACACGGTACTTTGCATTATAGTCATAAATCGTCTAATTATGTGTGATTATAATCGAATAATATACTTCGTTCGCCTACATTTCACTTGTGATAATAAATCTCACATATTGCATTAAATCATTTACTCAGAGCAAGAACATCTTAATTATTATTCTGCCAAAGTTGAATTATGATGGTTTTCGAATTAACATAAATTAATCTAACTAATTTTGTACAATTGTAGTTCAATGCAATAAGCATGTATTAAAGTTATATTTATATCATCATTATATCTTCAT
>JABFPJ010001631.1:6324-24221 GCA_022817425.1 Gryon sp. ZL-2020 | reverse complement strand
GAAATGTGATTAATATCATTGTTTTCTGAAATATAATGTAAAATACTCGGGAACGAACATTTGTCACCATTTTTGAACTTTTTTCGATGTGATCACAAAATAAGCCTAAAATCGCTCTAAAACGCTTGTTTACAGAGATATAGCCAATTAAAGTTTTATACACAATTTTGATATTTAATGTCTTAATTTCTGATGTTTTCCCGAGTAAAAAAATGAGGATCTCATGATGATTTCTGAAAGACGTTTCCGAGACGAGATATCCGAAAGATCTCGGATATGAGACAAACGAGACCGAATAAAGATCATTTTTATTGAACGAACAGTGATCATTCAGTGATATTTTGCGAGATCTCTCAAAGATCTTGGAAAAAGCGATATAAATTTTTTTATTGATATCGGAAAGATCTCAAAAAGATGCAAATAAATAAACTATTTTTCGGAGATCTTTAAAATACATGCACATTTACTTTGTGAGATCTTTCAAAGATCTTTGTCGAATGAATATCATTTTCCTTTGATTGATAGCCAAAGATCTCTGAGAGATCCGAACAAACAATTCATTTTTTGGAGATCTTTTAAATACATGCAAACTTACTCTGTGAGATCTGTCAAAGATCTTTATCGAAAGAATATCATTATTCTTTGATTGATTGCCAAAGATCTCAGAGAGATCCGAACAAACAATTTAGTTTTTAGAGATGTTTTAAATACATTCACACTTACTTTGTGAGATCTTTCAAAGATCTTTGTCGAATGAATATCATTTTCCTTTGATTGATAGCCAAAGATCTCTGAGAGATCCGAATAAACAATTCATTTTTTGGAAATCTTTTAAATACATGCAAACTTACTCTGTGAGATTTGTCAAAGATCTTTGTCGAAAGAATATCATTATTCTTTGATTGATAGCCAAAGATCTCAGAGAGATCCGAACAAACAATTTAGTTTTTAGAAATCTTTTAAATACATTCACACTTACTTTGTGAGATCTGTCAAAGATCTCTGTCGAAAGAATATCATTTTTCTTTGATTGATAGCCAAAGATCTCAGACAGATCCGAACAAACAATTTATTTTTTGGAGATCTTTTAAATACATGCAAATTTACTCTGTGAGATCTGTCAAAGATCTTTGTCGAAAGAATATCATTATTCTTTGATTGATAGCCAAAGATCTCAGAAAGATTCGAACAAACAATTTATTTTTTAGAGATCTGTTAAATACCTTCACACTTACTTTGTGAGATCTTTCAAAGATCTCACAAAGAATCGAAAAGTCGAAAGAATATTATTTTCCTCTTATTGATATGCAAAGATCTTCGAGAGATGCAGCCATATATCTTTTAAACGCATGTAAAGTTACTTTTCAAGATCTGTCAGAGATCTTTGACGAAGGAATATAATTTTTCTTTTATCAATGTCGGAATGACCTGAGAGAAATATAGAAAATTGATGCTTTTTTTTGGCGATCTCTTGAATACGCGAGCAGTTACTTGGTCAGATCTTGCAAAGTTATTAACAAATAATAAAATGTTGTTTAATTTTTATATATTTTAATAACTTTTTTATTGAAATGAGATACATGTTGAGGAGATAAAAATAAACAATTCTTTGGATTTTCACTTATTTTGTACATTAATTATTATTACGTTTATAAATTGTGTGTTTACATTCATTTCAAAATAAATATTTCTTCTGATAAATATTATCCCGCACGAAAGAAATTATATATTTTCCAAAATATATCAATTTTTGTCGCATAAAATATATGGAAAATATATTCAAAATATATGCCTGCATATATTTTCTCATAAATTTTTCAGAAATATAAGTAAATATTTGTCAAAATATATAACTTTTGTCGGAAAACATATTTTATATATTTCACATAAATATTTACATATATTTCAAAATATATTTTCCTTCCTCAGAGGTAAAACTGTAGAATTTGTTTTTTAGTAAGGTAAGTAAATACTTTTCATTGTTTCACAACTGATGCGATGGTTTGAATATATTCATTGTTAAATTGTTCAAATTATATTGTCGTTTAATTAAAAAATTACATTCAAGAGTATTATACGAAACTAAGATTTGTATTTAACAATTCGATAAAGATGACAAAATCCATTAATAACTACAAAATCTAATAATAACTTGTTTTGATTCATGATGTGTATATGTTTTTAAAATAATAATAAATGTAGTAACTCTATTAGACTTCGCGAACAAATTTTTGCATTAAATTTTTCACTGTTTTCAATTTTGCGGTTAATTTTGTTATATGCAGCAAATTAAAACATATATTATTGTATAGTAATTAATATTATTGTTACTGATTAATAAATGTTTTTTTTACAAATAAAGTCTGTCTTTTTATTTTACGTATTAATCAGAACTTGTATTGGCAACTGATTTGATGATAATTGATTACGACAATTTCAATTTGATCTTTCACTTGAAATTGTTTTTGTATTAATTATAATTTATCCACGTCTGTATGTCCCATAATGCAACATTTATCAACCAGGTATAGTATGTAATAAGGATTTTCGGCACTTATGGATTCAACAGTGATTAAGGTAAGAATATAATTTTGAATACACTTATATTACTCGGTCAACAATCATTTGGCGGGCGTTTCATTTTCGAACACTTAATCTGTTACTTTCAATTGATCCAGCTTTGTTTACATATATATTTAATGTGAACAAACGAAAACTTAATTTAGACAGCAAGGGTAAAATGTATGATATAAATTCATGTTATTTTTAATAATAATAAGTTTCTATAGAAACTTATTATAGAAAGAATGAATGAAAATAGACATTTTTATTTAGCTACTAAATGAGCTAATTAATAAATAGCTGCAGAATTTGTTGGCTCTGGCTTGGAGCGACTTATTACACTGGACCTCTGATATACCAGTTGCTTCAAAGGTATATACAAGTCACATTGACGAAAAATTGTATAATCTCTGTGAAAAAAATTAACGTTGGAACCAATGTTGGAACAATTTTTCTATTTTACATTACTAAACTAAAATTTAGTAAACACAATATTTATGTAACAATCAGATTTTTGTTATTCAACCTTACATACATACTATAACTACTGTGTAGTACAATTAGTTTTATATTTTCATGTAATTTTATTTTATTAAAACTGCATGAAAAAAATAGCATTTCCGAGATTCGATCCATTGCTTCTAAAGCAGTTTTAATAACAAAATTACATAAAAGATGTATAAATAATTTTACTACACAGTTATTACAGCATATATATAATTTTGAATAAACAATCTGGATGATACGAAAATATAGTGAATACTAAACTTTAGTTCAATAAAATAAAATAGTAAAATTGCATCAACGTTGGTTCCAATATTGGATTTAACGTTGGAACCAATGTTCATTTTTTCTATACGGATAGAATTGGAAGTGTTAGCGTCAACCATGATGATGGTACATATAATTAAGAAAATAACGGCACGGCACGGCAAAATATCTTGTTAAGTCGTTGAAACTTATTTGAAATTAGCTGAAAGATGCTGACTTCAATGAAATTCTTATTCACATGAACGCGAACTTTTCCTTGACAATATCGTTGTTGATGTTCCGTAGAATAAAATAAAATATATTGTATTGCGAATTGCTAGACAGTTGTTGAGCACTTCCGTTGGCTGTGGATATTTCATGGCAGTAACCGATGTAAATGTGTAAACTTCAAATAGTCATCCATGTCAGCCTTTTCTAGGTACAAGTCCAAGATGATCGTGTTTTTTCTTGCTGACCTACGAAATATAATTTTGATAATAATAATCAATAATAAAAATAATAATAGAAAAATAATGATATTAATAATAATAATAATAATTACTATTGTTTGAGATCGACGCGATCGATCATCAGATTTCTTTGGTCAATCGTTTTGAAACTCAACATTTCTGAAGGTTATAACTCTTGACCGTATAGATACATTCGTCCTCTCGTTTCCATCACCCATACGAGACGACAAGCTGGGCAATTATTCATGCGCTTTCCAACCGCGTCAATTCCATATCAAAAAATTGTTTTGAAACGATAAAAGGAAGAAAGACTTTGTTCTCGTACTCTGCAGTTTCAGCATTCGTTGGGTCCTACTTGAGAAGAATGATTATAAATCTTATTAGCAAGTATAATGATGATATGAACATAATTTAATGAATGTAATTACATATAAAGAAAAAACGACAAGGCGTAATATCTAGTCTAATCGTCCGAACTTTCTTCAAATTTGGAGAATATTAGATAATTGAAAATTACGCTTGGCCAGACAGCAGATGAAATAAATCCTCTTTGTTTTCCTTCCAATGTGGAGAAGTAATCGTGCAACATTTGTGCATCCGAAATCGTGTTATATTCCGCACGATTTACGATATAGCCTCAGTCATCAGGTGCCACATACACATGTCCGCATTGATATCAGCCGGCTTTTTTGTCAATCGTTTTGAAAAAGTGCCCAATCATAGTTTTCTTCTTTTACAGATTTGAAGCCCTTAACTCTTGGTATGCCACTTGCTTGAAGCGTTTGCACACATGACATTAACAATATACAGTGTATCTAACTTCGATGTCTTATTGTTCAGCATGCATGTGATATGAGCACTATTATATAAATGTAATTATATATAAAGGAAAAACGGCACGGCACGGCAGTCATGGGATCTTTCTTCAAATTTGATGAATATTCCGCCGCCGAATGTCTCGCTGCTGTTGCTACTCACGAGATTCGACGTACCACTGATCTGGATTATTATTATAAGGATTCTTTTTTTAGTAATCATAGAACGAAAATTAATAGAGATAATTATTCTTGAACTCTTAAAGCTCAATTCATGATTCTAAACTTATGATATCCAATAATGATCCATTAATGGCTTACCTTCGATTCCTAATCAAGATTCAATGATTATGAATTGAAGATCCTGAATTGCAGATCTTGAGTTGAAGGTCATGAATTGAAGGTCATGAATTGAAGATCATAAAGTGAAGATCATCCGTCGCTGACTAGCTTTAAATCCGGAACCATCTGTCGGCCGATGGTTATTCCGCCGGCGATTGTCGCGCTACTATTACTGCTCACGTGATTCAACATATTAGTCATCTGAATTGAGATTACAAGCATTCTTGCTGCAATGATTACGGCACGGTACGGCAACGAATTAGCAGGACTAGCGGGATACCCGGAACCAATTGTTGTTCGAGCCGGCTTTTTTGTCAATCATTTTGAAAAAGTGCCCAGTCATAGTTTTCTTCTCTTACGGATTTGAAGATGATCGTGTTTTTTCGTGCTGACAAACGAAATATAATTTTGATAATAATAATCAACAATAGAAATAATAATAGAAAAATAATGATATTAATAATAATAATAATAATTACTATTGTTTGAAATCGACGTGTTGAACGTAAATCAAGTATGGTACGGTATTTTGGTCATCATTTTAAGTGTGGATAAAATGAATCATCTCTAATTTTCCCCCAATGTGTGGAAGGACCGTCCATTTCAGCATTCGTTGTCTTGGGCATGGAGAGACTTACACTGAAAAACTTTAGCATAAATAGTATTATACATTTAGAAAATAACGGCACTGCAAATTATCTTGTTAAATTGTTGAAAATTATGTGAAAATTATGGAATAATACCGAATTCATTAAAAAACATTTTTATTCATATAAACTCTTTCTGGACACGTTCCTTGGTTGCACGATATTCCATTGCAATAACTGATGTAAATGTATAAACCTCAAAGACTCAGCCCTGTTAACGTATCCGAAGCTCCAAGACCTTCGAAAATCGAATTTTGTGCTGGGCATTATCTACAAAATATAGTATTAATAATAATAATTGATGATGATAATGATAATAATAACAATTATTATAATTATAATTACCCGCTGCTATTAAATTAAGGCTAGTTCATATGATTACATTGACATCATCCGGTATTTTTGTATCAATCGTTTTTGAAATACCTGTCCAAAAATCGCTTATGAGTTTTGATTGCCTCAACTTTTCAACGTACAACATGTTGTGCATCGTTTTGTGGTGAATATAGCGGCACGGCACGGCACTTAATCAATGTCGTTTTGACATGTTTTGTCTATAATGTCGTTGGTTTACGTGCAAACGAAATGTAACATCTTTATTCTATTTACAGTGTGGAGGCGGACCATCATGTGGCAAAGTTGCGTAACAGATAAACAAATGCCCCAAATAGAACTTTTTTTTTAATTCTTTTATTTTAGTAATCATGATTTTAAAAACTTCATTCTAGTTACAATTATTTTAAATAAAACAAAATATTTACTCAATCCATAAAGTCAATTAAATTATGAAAATAAATAATTTGTTTGATAAGAACTCACACCATTGCATTATTTTGATTATATATAAAGAAAATAGCGGCATGGCACGGCAAAATATCTAGTCAAATAATCAAATCTTTTTTGAAATGTGCTGAATATTCGAGATCTCCGTGTGAAAAAAATTCTCATTAACATAAACGCAAAATCTCTTTCAACATTATCGTTAATGTTTAGAAGATTAAAATAGAATTAAAGAGTAAGAATATATCATGCCTTGCGTTGTGTTGCAGGGCAGGATATGTTTTGCAGACCATCGCATACCCAATATAATATTAATAGTAATTAATATTAAGAATTATGATAACAATAATAATAATAATAAAATTAATATTATTTACTATTATTTTAAATCGACGTTTTGAACATAAACCAGTCATGACACAATATTATTTTCCTCGCATTAAGAGCAGATGAAATGAATCCTCTTTGTTTTCCTTCCAGTGTGGGGAAGGAATCATGCAACATTTGTGCATCCGAAATCGTTTTATAGTCTGCACGATTTAAGATGTAGCCTCGGCTGCCACATTAACATGTCCACATTGATATCAGCCGGCTTTTTTTTCAATCGTTTTGAAAAAATGCCCAGGCATAGTTTTCTTCTCTTACGGATTTGAAGATGACGTAATAAATGTATGTTTGGATACATATATTTCAATCCAAATAAATTTTCAAACATGAAGACGTAATTTTCAATGAATGTTTTTGATGATTCAATGTCTTCAATTGAAATACTTGTTTTGCTAAGAAGATATATACCTACAACTAATAAAACATAATGTTCATAGTATTCGGTAGGAAGCAGGTCGTGTAAAATTGGCAACGAGTAACAGAATAGCCAGTTCTTGAATTCCGATCCCCTCCAGTGAGCAAGTTCACTTAATTTGCGTGGTAATCTTTTCACAGACATAGGTGGTTTTAAACTTTGCAATCTTTTGTCTACAATATTGAGCTTGTGATACAACGACCAGTTTTCAGCATTGTACTTTACACTGAAGAAAAGTGTCATGAGAAATTTCGTAACACCAAGGAAAACACAGTGTAAATCGTCGACAGCTGTTGTACAAACATAATCGTATACAAAGTTACTTAACGCTGATGGACCTTTGACACCACATTGCTCAACTGCAGTATTAAATGCTTCTTCTGCTTGTATCATAGTTTCGTCGGTAGTTCGCAACTGCATATGTTCCTCGTACGGATAAACATGCACGTTGTCTTCATGATGACCTTGACATTTACAAATTGAGCAACCATAATTACCGTTATATTGCTTCATATTAAGGAACATCGCTTTAGCCGGAAGATCGCATGTCCCACCAATGATAAATGCCTTAACAGTTCGGGTTTCGTTAGGTTCTGCTGTTTCGAAGTCCACACCATAAAAAAGTTCCGTCATTTCATCTAAGATTTTGCTCACATATAAGTTAGCATTAGGTTTATTCGGGCCAAACCATAATCCAGCAAGAATAGTGTTTTCTTGTTTGTAACGATGTTCTACAGGTAATTCGTTGATCGTAAGATAAAACGGCCAGATGTCATAATTGGAGGAACGAAATACACGAACGCCATCTGAATTCCACGTAAAAGATATATTTCTATAATCTGGTTGTCCTTCTTCAGAAAGCTTTTTGTATATTGATCCATCGTATATATCTTCATAATTCTCAGCATTTTGTTTTTGACGGGATTGTTTATGACTCAATAGGTTGCAAAAGTTTTTTCTTTTGAAGAATGTTTGTAACTGTGATATAATGGACAGTGATAGAAAATGTTCAGTTCCTTGAAAATGTTCACATAATTGACAAACCGAATCTTTACTTGGCAAAGACTGATGACAGGTTTTGCGATAATAATGGCACTGTGGTGCAAATTGAAAATTCATGACAATTTTTTTCAACTTGTAAAAAGAGCGCACGCAGAAATTTTGTGCCGGACAGTGAATATAAATTAGATTTAGCATATCGGCTAAACAAACTCCAGATAATTTGTATCGTAATGCAAATAATAAGATTGTGATAATGCTTTCTGCTACAGTTATGCCGGAACCATCATACAAGTCTCCATCGACGAAATCATCATCATCATCATTATCATCACTCTCAGCATCAAAATATTCATCGTTATCATCTTCAGTTTCTTCATCATCAGTATTATCTTCTAAACTATCACTGAAGATTGAGTTATTTATTGTTACATCTATAAAATAAATAAATTGATAAATATATATATATATAGCTGAAGCCCCGATTTCGTCCGGGATTTAAATGTTAATGTAATATTAAATCTAGCTTCCCTTATTAATATAAATAAAATATGGCCTCCCTATGACATCAAAATAAAATCGCTACAAAATCGATATAACATCCCTATAATATCCCTATGACATCCGTATGGCATGCCTATATCATTCTTATATCATATCTTCATGTCATATGGGGTGTCATGGGGCGGGGGGGGGTGGTTATGTGGTGGCGGGGGGAGTGACGTGAGATACAAAAACATTGTTTTTCTAAAAATCTAGTGTATATTTTGGAAAAATATAATTTTCGTCACATGTGAACAAAAAACGCACTTTTGGTCCCTTGAGAGTTGTAGAAAAAATGCGTTTTCTGTTCCCTTGTGATGAAAAATATCGTTTGCAACATGGGAGATGAACGGAAATTCTATCCCCTCGCGGATAAAAAACTCCGCTCGAGAAAAAGAATTTCCATTTTCATCTCCCTTGGTGCAAAATATACTATTCTACTTTGGAGGCATGAAGCTACGGTAGGTAAAGAGAGAGAGACAGACAGCTAATACACTTACTATCATCATCGGCATTTATGTCTTCGTTGTTTTCATTTGACGAAAAGCTTGGTATTTCTGGCATTATTTCATCACATCTGTTTAATGTATTATCAGAAAATATAAGTAAAGTAATAATGAAGTGGGTAATATAATATATATGATACATTGACTTACGCTTGATAATATACATCAGGTTCTTCTGCATTATATTGCGCAACAGATTCTTCTACCACAGGTTCTTCATTATATTCACTTACATCTGTATCGGAGTTGTCGCAAATAATCATTTCTGAAGAAGTAGACTGATCACCTGATGAAATGTTCAAACATAAATTATTAGTCAGAACACTAAGTACATATATTATTATAACGTGTTTAGAATTATATTTCTAGCGAGTATATTTTTATATAATAACTAGCTGAAGCCCCGATTTCCCCCGGTATTTCAATGTTAATGTAATATTAAATCTAGCTTCCTTATTAATATCAACAAAATATGGCATCCCTACTATATTCCTATGACATCGCTAAACATCCGCATGACATCCGTACGACATACCTATGACATCCCTATGACATCCCTATGACATCCCTATGACATCCCTATGACATCACTATGACATCACTATGACATCACGATGACATCACTATGACATCACTATGACCTCCCTATGACCTCACTATGACCTCACTATGACCTCACTATGACCTCACTATGACATTCCTATGACATCACGCGGTGGGGCCATACAAAACCTGTGTTACACAATAAATTTTTGTTCAATAAGTCCCCATATCAGAAAAATATATAGTCTACGATACTTTGGATACCCACGGCTATATTTCCTCTAAATATGGTTTAAATCAGTTCGGTAGATTTTACGTAATTAACACACAGACAAATAAACACATTTTAAATTTTATATATTAGTAAGAATAAATAAACTGTTTTTCGTTTTGTTGTTGCATTTTCTAAGCATGTGTCAAATAATTTTGTTTTTTTTGTTTCATGTTTTTTTTTATTTTAATTTACATTTGTCATGTAAGATGTAAAAGAAAAACTATGTATATTATAAAGAATGATATAGATATTATTCAGAAATAAATAATATGAAAGCACTAACTTGAAAGTTCGTTATTTGTGCCATCTTCACTTGATGTGTCGTGTAATATGTTTTCTTCGCATTTTTGCATAATCCTGTATTGGGAGGCGCGAGAATAATGTGCAAGATACTCTTCCATTTTTTTTAACAAACAAAGATGTCAAAGTCACTTTTGACTATTTTGAAAATACGGCACGGCACGGCAATTAGGCAATACAGCACGTTCAATTTCTTCAGACGTGTGAAAACCCCAGCTTTTTATGTTATATGGATTTAGTTTGTTTTATATAAGTATTATGCAAAAAATGTGTAACAACTTTTTACTAGTATAACTATTATGGCATTTATCGATGTATGAAGCACTCAATTATAAACGTCAAATACGTTATATCATGTAAACAAAATATGTTGCTATGGAAATAATATCGTCTTGTATTCCTCCTTCAAATGTTCAAAATTAAAAGATTATTTTTTTGCACTTCAAAAATAAAGATATTTTTTATTTTAATAGTTGAAAATATTTAAACAAAAAAGTAAAGTAAAAGTAATTGAATAATTAATCATATATTATGATCAGCTATAGTTTATACAAGTCCGTCACGTAACACTATTCCAATACATTTTTTTCTTTATTCCTGTATTTATAAGTATTCTCAATTTACGATTTAATGTTTATCCAAGTAAAAGATAATTCCTCGAAATATATTATTCATTTGAAATGAAATTGCCCTTTGGTAAACAAATGCACTACAGAGGACAAATGTCATCTTTTAATTTTTTTTTTTTTTAAGAATTCTGTAAATAACGAACTCGTAAACTTCACTCAAGCTATATTTCAATTAATTAAAAACTAATTTATTTAATTTACAAAATCAAAAAAAAACTAAAAATTAAACTTTGTTTGAATAAAATTAACACTATTGTATGATTTTAAATATATGTTAAGCAAATAACGGCACGGCCCGGCAAAATAGCTAGTTATAATTATAAGAATTACTATTTCAAATCAACGTTTTGAAAATAAATAAGATAATGAAGTGAGACAATATGGCGGAATGATGTTTCCGTACTTTCTACTTCCATTATTCGTTGAATCCCATTTGAAGAGACTTATTATACTCAACGTATCATATGCCACTTCCATGATCTTTATCCACAAAAACATTGACAAAAAATTACATATCAAAATTTTTATTTGACGTATCGAAGTGTTATCGTGAAGCATGATGATAGTATCAACACTATTGTATGAATTTAGATATACATTTAGAACACCAGCACGGCAAGTCGTTCAATTTTATATGAAATTTGCTGAATGATTCCACATTAAATGAAAATTATTCTTATTCACATGAACGCGAACTCTTCCTTAACAGTATTGTTGTTGATGTTCCGTATAATAAAATAATTTATATTGTATTGCAGGTTGTTAGACATTTATTGGGCACTTTCCTTGGTTGTGGATATTCCATTGCAGTTACTGGTGTAAATGTATAAACTTCAAAGACTCAGCCCTGTCAACTTATCCGACGCTCCAAGAATTTCGACAGTAGAATTTTGTGCTGGGCATTATCTACAAAATATAGTATTAATAATAAAAATTGATGATGATGATGATGATAATAACAACAACAATTATAATAATTATAATTACTCGCTGCTATTACTTTAAGCCTATTTCATATGATTACATTGACATCATCCGGTATTTTGTTATCAATCGTTTTTAAAACCGTGTCCGGCACGACACGTTATCAATGTCGTTTTGACATGTTTTGTCTATAATGTCGTTGGTTTACGTGCAAACGAAATGTAACATCTTTATTCGATTTGCAGTGTGGAGGGGGACCATGATGTGGCAAAGCTGCGTAACAATTTTCTCCATTCCTGAACGTTGCCGTTATCCCCTCGCGCATAAGTTGCTAGACGCAACCGCAATCTCCGTAATGACAACATCCACTCATCTGTTTTCATTTTTCCCATCTTTTTCAAACTGCGTCCTTTCTGTGTCCAACTTTATTTCATGAATGTTTTGAAGGCTTGAGATCTTCATCGTATGGATACTTAGGTTCTCTCATTACCATCAACCAATTATCCAGGAGGACAAGCTTTCTCAATTGATAATGATGTATTGAAAAGTATCGTTACGAATGTCTTTACATGAGAAACTTAAGCTAAGACCATTGCCTACGAAATATAATGTTGATAAAAATAATATTAATTATATTAATATTAATAGGAATTGTAATAATAATAATTACTATTTGAAATCGGCGTTTTGAAGGTAAATTAAGCATGTCACGATATCTTTGACATCGTTTAATGTGCGGATAAAATGAACCATCTTCCGTTTTCTTTCAATCTAGAGAAGAACCATGATGTGACGTGAATGCGTAGTACTTTTTTTTATTACGCACGATATACGGTATCTCATCGGTCATGAGTTGCCTTAAATGACCACCTCAACATCATCCGATTTCTTTGGTCAATCGTTTTTAAACTCAAAATTTCTGAAGGTTATAACTCTTGACCGTATAGATACATTCGTCCTCTCGTTTCCATCACCCATACGAGACGACAAGCTGGGCAATTATTCATGCGCTTTCCAACCGCGTCAATTCCATATCAAAAAAGTGTTTTGAAACGATAAATGGAAGAAAGACTTTGTTCTCGTACTCTGCAGTTTCAGCATTCGTTGGGTCCTACTTGAGAAGAATGATTATAAATCTTATTAGCAAGTATAATGATGATATGAACATAATTTAGTGAATATAATTACATATAAAGAAAAAACGACAAGACGTAATATCTAGTCTAATCGTCCGAACTTTCTTCAAATTTGGAGAATATTAGATAATTGAAAATTACGCTTGGCCAGACAATACATCTCGTATTACGATGTGTTCTTCCAACAATATCAAAAATTGAGCCCTTCAAAGTCAACTTCAAATACACAGCCCTGTCAACATTTCCAAGGCGCAAGTCAAATATGATGATATGATCACTATTATATGAATTTAATTATGTATATAGAAAAATGGCACGGCACGGCAAAGTGTCTAGTCGAATCGTCGGATCTTTCTTCGAATTTGACAAATATTCGAGAATTGAAAAACTGAAAATTCCGCTGAGTAAGAAAATATATCTTGAATTACGATGCGTTAGACACTTGCAGAGCACTTTTCTTGGTTGTGGATATCCCATAGCAATAGCTGGTGTAAATGTTACAACTTCAAAGACTCAGCCCTGCTAAGATAACTAAAGCGCTAGCTCAAAGCCTTCGACGTTTGAATTTTATATTGACCATTGCCTACCACATATAATATTAATAATAGCAGATAATAATTAGTAATACTAATGATAATATAGAAAATAATAATATTAATAATTATACCTATTATTTTTTTAAATCGACATTTTGAAAATAAGTAAGCCATGGTACGATATTACTGTCACTGTTTTAACTTCGAATGAAATGAACCATCTCTACTTTTCCTCCAATGTACAGAAGAACCATGATTTGGCGACCATGCGTAGTATTTTTATATACTAGGCACGATATACGGTGCCCCCTCGATAGGATATACGAAGTGCAAGTCCAAGTCCTTCGATGTTCTACTTTTATACTAATGCCTACAAAATATAGTATTAATAATATTAATAATTAATAACTAATAATAACAATAATTCTGGCAATAAAAATTAAAATAATTATAATATTACTATTATTTCAAGTCGACGTTGCGAAAATAAATAATGCATGACATAAGATATTACATTCATTGTTTCAACTACGGCACGACAACGCTGCTCGCATTTTTAAGTGTATTGCACTTTATCAATGTTCTTGGACATGCTTCTTATATAATCTCGTTTGTTTAAGTGTTAACAAATATCAACAGATACGTCTCTCTGGTATTTTGTTATCAATCGTTTTTGAAATTGTGTCCAAAAATCGCTTGTGAGTTTTTATAGCCTCAACTTTTCAATGTACGACATGTTGGGCATCAATTTGTGGTGACTATTGCGGCACGGCACGGCACTTAATCAATGTCGTTTTGACATGTTTTGTCTATAATGTCGTCGATTTAGACGCGGACGATATGTACCATCTGTATTCTTTCTGCAGTGTCGAGGCAAATTATGATGTGGTGAAGTGCGTAATAATTGTCAACATTCCGCAAAGGTTCCGGTGTTCCTTTGGGCATGGGTTGCCAGACGCAGCCGCAATTCCCGTAATGGCCACATCGACATTACCCCTTTCAATTTTGCCTATTTTTTTCAAACTGTACCAAATCTGCATTTCTTGAATGTTTCAAAATCTTGAGCTGTTCTTCATATAGGAAGTCCTTCTTCTACCATCAACCACCCACAACGACGAAATTTGAAGTAACGATATCCTTGTATTCTGCAGTTGCAGCATTTGTTGGGTTCAGTCTTGCTGACCTTACGGATCAAAAACCATTTTTATTACTGCCAGTGTTGCCACCGGTCGATTTTGATTTAGACTAAAATAATCATCATCCGAATAGGTTGCTGATTGTAAAATGTATAATATAATTTCTGTAATATTAATAACGGCACGGCACGGCAAAAATTTAGTTCAGTGTCTGAAAGTTATTTTAATGACTCAAATTATCGAGAATTATTACGTTCTCCCAATATTAATAGTAAATGTAAAAAATGATTTATTAAAGAATGTTTTGTAGCTTGCTGAAAATATTTATTTTAACATCATGTAACATTATTTAATACAACTGATAAGCAAATTTTCCGAACATTATGTAGTCTTATTGAAATCACATTTAATCAATATAACAAACATGTTATCTTTTGAAATACGTTAATTAAGAGCATCCTAAGTACAAGTTTCCAATCTTGCATAGTGACTTTGAACAAAGATACTATTCCGTATTTTTTCGTTTTTTCTTTTGCTCGCTTTCAGTTTTCTGTTCTTTAACTGGTTTTCGTTTCCTTGTTTTCTCTGGCGCGTCAGAATCTTTATTTCTCAAACGATTGCACATTGTAGTTATAATTCTACTGTATTCCTGAGTCGATAACACGAGGCTTTTACTCGTATGTTTGTTAACGTAATCTGAAAAAAATATACAATTATTTTATGTTTGTCTAGAATTTTTTTATTAACACTCATTGTATTCATTTAGAAATATTGCTATACCATATATGTCCATAAATATCTCATCTGGTATAGCTTTCTCAACATTTTTTCCACTACCGTTAATTGACATTTTTTTCAATTCATCTTCTCCGTAAATCGCTTTATACAATTGTCGCGTCATTTCCCGTGGTTCTTTTTTATGTCTGCTAGCTAGGAAATCTGCTTTTTTCTTGGTCAATGGTAAGACGTAGTCTTCAGTTTGGTTTTTTTGCTATATGAATCACGAAAATTTGTATTTATTTTGCGTAATTATTTGTATTTTTAATAATTTTTGAATTTACATACTATTGTTATCGATTTAAAGTCATTAGTCTGCGGATCCGTATTATTTGACATAAGATTATACAAATCTTGCAGGAAACGCAAATTCTCTGGCTGTAATATATCTCTTATGAGATGTTTATTGCTTGGTGTTACTAGAAAGAAAAAAATGATACATTTTCCTTTACTATACTATTACAATATTTAACTATTGACTATTTGACAATATTTGATATAATTAATACCTTTTGAAATAAAGGTTTTGAGTTCAGCCGCTGGAATGTTATTTGTATTCACTCTGAAAAAGTAAAGTTACGTACATTATAAATGCACAATATTCCAACATATATTTTTTAATATATCTCCATATATCCAAAGATTCATTTAAAGAAACAATAATAGCACATAGCAGACACATTACTTCTTATTTTTCGTTCCCTTAACACGTTCCTCAACTTTTTCTCTTTCGAAATCTGAATCATCAACTGATTTTTCGCTGTTTACATCACTGATTCCTGTATTTATATCATTGTCATCACCATTATCTTCGACAAATGCATTGGAGGCGGTATTATTATCATCATCATCATCAACACCATTGACAGAACTATCAGATCTAGTGAAATCTTCATCATTACTTTTATCAATATCACTGTCATGCTTATCATTTCTGAAATCATTGTCATGCGTATCATGTCTGAAATCACTGGCAGCATTCGTCTCGTCAATGTCGTCATCAATATTTTTGTTTGCTCCTTCTTCATATTCGCTGTCATTATCTGAGGATATTAATATTGGCTTTTTGTTCTTATTAAGTCCGGAAATAAAGTCAACTACTTTGTCGGTTTTGGATGTTTGCTTGTAATTTCCAATCTTTGTTTTATCATTCCCGTACGCATGCTTGTCATTTTCTTGCTTCTGTTTAACCTTTTCACGATTCTGCTTTTCAATTGTCAGTTTTGATTTATCGTTTTCCATCCTTTGCTTGTCATTTCTAGTCTTTTGCTTGTCGTTTCCGGTCTTTTGCTTATCGTTTCCGGTTTTCTCGTTATCGTTTCCGGTCTTTTGTTTGTCGTTTCCAGTCCTCTGTGTGACGTTTCTGAGCTTTTGTTTGTCGTTTCCGAACTTTTGCGTCTCAGGTTTTGTATTCTCATCAGTAATGTTATTATCAAACTTCCTATTAATTTGATCATTCTTGCTACAACCTGCTTCATTTCTCATAAAGTCTGATGCGACACTTTGTTCCGAATGGTTGTCTAAACTTGAGAATAAATTTCCCTTGACAATAATGTCTCTATTCTGTTTCCATTGCGCAGTTGCTTTGCTTATTTCTGATTGCTTATCTACAATTCTTTTACGCTTTTTTAACTTAGGAGTGTTTTCTGGTGTCTTAGCAGTAATAGCACGTCCATCTGTATCAATCTCCATGTTTTCCAAAACTTGTCTATCAGCTATTTTGAAAGTTCGTTTATTTAGATTTTATTAAAACTGGAATTTAATTACTAATCACCATTTTTATTCACGTGTCAAAAACAAAACTTACTGTTCGTATATAAAACAATCGCGGAATACCACTTTCCTCCCCAACGTCCTAAGGTACTTTTTCCGGATACCTTAACATCATCATCTTCTAGTACACTTGTATCCCGGGTCTCACGCCATAAAACCAAATGAAAAAGTGCCATGCTGTAATAATTGTTTATAATACATATTGAGCAACAGAAAAAGTACACTAAAGTTATCGGTTTAATCGTTTGTACAAGATATTTCTTTTAAAAACAATTTAAAACTGTGTTTATCGTAAACTAACAATGAAGATTCAAATTTTAAATTCAAATTTTTTTTAATTTAGGTTTGGTACAGACCATATAATAAAAGAAACAAAAAATAAAAACAAAAAGCTAAACTTTTATCGTTAACATAAATATATTGAAAACAAAAAGAGAATGAATTGCATTTAAAATCACAATGTAAGAATAATTACAAGTTAAAAGTAGATTATTTCTCATGGAGAAACTTTTATTTCAAATGGATAAAACACTGAAATAAAAAAAAAGTAGGATAAAAGTTAATAAAATTGCTAATCCCAAATTAACGACTTCATGATCGTATCAGTTTGTACAAGTCTTAACAAATGTATTGCATGCAAATCATAACCCTAC
>JABFPJ010001630.1:0-24247 GCA_022817425.1 Gryon sp. ZL-2020 | reverse complement strand
CATTTAGTAAATTTTACTTTTTGACTTAATAGTTTTTTTATAATTTTAACATTATAAAAAAAATCCTTCTCCGAGTTTCGAACTCGGTACCTGCCGCTGTTTCTTAATAAGCCGTTGTACTTTAACCGTCACAAGTTTACTCGGATACATAGTAATTTTTAATGAGTTATTTCTTTACGTGTATATTATTACACATATATTACACATTCATAACAAGTTTAACTTGCAATAGCAGTTTTAACTAGTAATATTATCTTCAGAACTTGTCAATAATTATTCATTTGAATCATTTATCACTTCATAATTTATTATCAATTTGAAAATATAATTGAGGTTTTCTATGTGAGAAACATTTTGCATGCATGATAATCCGCACTGACTAATTTTCACGTGTATATTGTTATAAGCTCATCTTTGAAGATTCGTTGAGTAACTTTCGAAATTAGAATATATATGTGAGTGTGTTTCTGGTATTGATTTTTATTATTATAACTATTATCAACATCAAACTGACAGACTTTTTTCAGAAATACTCTGTAACAGAAGTTCCAAAGTTTTAATTGTTTCAAATTAATTTATTAATACGTAAACATGAGAAACAAACATTTTCTATAGAACAAAAGTTCATATTTTAAAACAAAAACATATATTGACTTGAAAATATTTCAAGTCATATCATTGATACCATATGAATAATATATATCATATTATTGATAACAATAATTATGGAAAAAGAGATATAATACATGTATATTCTATATATTTGTAATTACAATAGAACAATAAGTTTCACAATATGTATTGTGAAATAATGTAAACAAAATACAAAAGATTTATATGTCAGATTGTAATTGTGACTTTATTACGTTGATATAATTGACATCATTTAAAATACGTTTAGAAAAACAATTTTCTCACAGTTCATTATTATTTGTTTTAAATAAATAAATTTTTTGCGTTATAGGTATTTGTATTGAACCAGTATGAAAACTAATATGGCTATTCATTTACTCAAACTAAAACATAGTTATTTTGTTTCAGATAAACACGATCTGCCATGCAGATATATTAGATATGATAGCCTGGAGGATATTAAACCTCAAGAGCTTGGATTTGATCAATTGGATTTTACACCTACGGTTGTTTCGAAAATGCGGTGAGAGAAATTTATTTATTTCGAAACTTTCTAAACAGAGACAAATATTTTTCACAACAAATTAAGTACGATAAATGAAAACACTATTGATTTCCATACTTATTAATGTTTTTTGATAAATAATATACGTATTTTTTACAACTTTGTGTGACGCAGTGTCATTCATGTACAAATGTATTAGAAACAGTTATGAAACAGTTATTAGTTTATATTTCTTTTTACTTTTTGAAGCACTTTGTGCGCACGATATTGCATTAAAAAGTAAAGCTGACATTTTGACATCCAATATGTCCTCAAAACATAACTTTATTGGTAACATTTTCGACGTAAGTGTTTTTCTCGTCTGATATGATGGAAAAGAAAAATACAATATAAATGCACACATTGTTAGTGCGCTTTACTTTTTCTTCTGTCAAAAAGAGAAAAAAAAGTATGGATATAAGTTCAAAGACTTTGATTTCTTCTTTTTCTATTTCTACTTATTTCTGTTCATCTTACTTTGGTCTTGTGGAAATATCAATAATATAAAAAGGCAATAGACTTGCGGTTTTATATACATTTGCGGATAAAGTGCAATTTTTATTTTGATTATCACTTTCATCTTTTTTTTGCTAAGTAAAACATACAATAAAACATTCTTTTTGTTGCACACTTTTAATGTAAAATAAACGTCAAAATTATTATATTTCATCTTTTAACGTGGAATTAAACAATGAAATGTTGTATTTCTAATGTATATATAAACATTGTTCACATCACATATACAGATTCGAGATTATAATTTCAAAAGTTTACAAATTAACTTAAGTTATGATTGAGACTAAAGACCAATACAACTAGCAAGTTTAAATGTAAGTTGCATAGTGATAAACTCTAATGTATTCTGTTTGTGTATAAATATTTATTCACAAAATAACACAAGTCATCTGCGACAAAATTCGTAATTTCCGGCGTGAATGTTTACGTTTGATAATTAAAAATAGTGTTTGAATGCATTTGCGTATGATTAACATGACAAATTATTTACCAGTAGAAAATAATTGGATATTTCGTAGCGTCATTTGCGAACACTGCATGTTTAATAATTTCATAGTAAATGTTTCAATTACAGTCGCATGCAGTCGTGTAATTACGAAAAACTAAATTAACCAATGCTTCGTGCTTATTCACCAAGTGTCCTCGTAATGAATATTTCATTCAAACGCAGCAAATTCTATTAGACATACATATGTTTTTATAGTCATATACACGGGGAGCTCGTTTTTGATAATTATACGACAAGTTTTGTCATAAAGTGCGCTTTCGAACGTTTGCATTGCTTACTTCGTAATTATGTAGCAATTCAAAGTTAAAATGTTTATTCATCCCTCTCGATATTTATTCTTTGTGTAAAGCATCAAAACAATTTTGATGTGTCATTATGTTTATAACATTTCATCATGATTTATTCTCAGTGATAAAAAGACGGAAAGAACGAAAATGTCCTTATTATTTTGTTGTTGTACATCTTTTCTTTTTACTATTTCAACAGTATCTCAAGAAGAGTAAGAACAGGCAACCTTTCTTATACACTTGCCACGATATACGAATGAACGCGAATACACATCGTAAGCACATAATCCTGAAACAAAACGCCAACAAAGAAACAAAGGACTTTCTCATGTCAGCTCATCTTCCTTCTTTTGCGTATAATTCGCGGTAGTCGGAAAACTGTGTATAGACTTGACTACTAACGCCATCCTGTAACATTAAAACTCTGCATAAGTTTCACTTTGTTCTAGACTAATTTAGTTATTAAAAGTCGCTTAATATCGTCTTATAATTAAGTTTACGCAAAATTCTTCGTCAAATATTTGAATCAATTTAAATTTTAATAATTCTAATGATATGAAAATATACTTATAAGCCTCTTCAACATGGTAAAATCAATTGCACTAAAAAGTGTCTCATTTTGTGACACACACCACAAAAGTCTATCATCTATGTAACGAATTTAATTAATTACTTTTTGTTTAAGATAACATTATTAAAAAACATTAGAAATATTTCAAATAAATGTCTTATATAATTATTTAATTAATTAAGGTAATTATTTTGATACTCGAAATAATTTACTGATAGTTTTGGTCAGTGTACCTTATTCTAACAAATCATTCAGTCTCTCGAAAGACTGAAAGACTTTTGTAATATTATCATTCCAATCAAAATAGTTCTCTTTAAATTGAAAATCAAAATGGTGATTTAATAGTGAAAATTACAATTGTATTTTTCACTATTAAATATTAAAAAAAAAAGAAAATATGAAAGAAAAAATATGTCTGTATGAGAAATGTTTTTACACACACAAACAGATTTAGTTGAAATAAATAAAATTATAATTAAAGTAAATAAATTTTCAATAATTCAATCTAATGTTTTATCAATTTCAACAATTGTTTAGTTGTTTCAACTAAACCTTTTTCTGAGTGCATACAAAATTTTCAATAAATGAAATTTTTAATAAATTTTTTGTAATTCAACATTTTTTTAATTCATTCTGTTGCTTTTCTTTATTTTTGAGCAAAAATATTTTTAAACATTTTTCTTTTTATTTACCAGAGTACAACGAGTGTTAAATTGAAAAGTTAAAACATTCAACTTTTGTGAATGAAGTCGAACATTTCTTTTCAAAACAATCTTGAATAAAAGTCGTTTTACTCTTCCATTCATGTTTGTGATTTTTCACATTTTATGCGTTGTACTTTTTTTCTGAATCAAGCTGAAGTTTTGATCATTCATTTGCGCGAATTCACTGTGCATGGAATTTGACTATTGTTCAATAGTCGTGTTGATTAAATTAGTTACTATTCATCTAAAGTTTTCCATTAGTTTCGTTTAACAACTTACCAACTATATTTCAAAAATCAAATCAAATTAGTTGTTAAAAAAAGGTTCTTTTTGGTTCTTAGATTTTTCTGCACATAATTTTAAAATGAATGCGATGAAAAGCAAAGGAAAATCATTATTTCACATTTAAATTATTTAACTACTGCTAAAATGACTTAATCTCTTAAATATCCTGGCAACGGCGTTTTGATTATCTGAGTGTTCCATCAAGCTCCTTTTTTTCATTTATGCAGACTATAAATTTAAGCGGGGAATAAAAATAAGTCACGAAATTGTCGCAGGTATAAGAACATTTTGAAGATAAAAGATGGAAAATTACGATATTTTAAGAGTTCATTCTTCAAGCCTGCACTCTTCTCTTAAAGGTAGCATACTTTTGTAAAAGGTCCTTGCCATATCTCTTTTGGTCGAGACGATGGCGTGTTATCGAGGGGTGTAGTCTGGAATCTTTTGGAAGGAAAGAGAGAACTAGCGGTCTTAAAGGATGAAAGGATTTGGATTCGACGTATTTTGCCTGTAATCCTTACTACCCTACCTTGCTTCAGACCAAATGCTTACTTCAAGTAAAGTTTAGGAAAGAAGTTGCGAAGTTGCATTGGCTCGCTCGGTTATGTTAAGTATTACAGTGGTTTAGATAAATTCTGCGCAATCAGACAAACGAAGATTAGAAAGGAGAATTTGGAATTTTGCCTTAGTTCTTTTTTCATCTAAAGTTGGTAGTTGAGATACTAAACGGAGAAATAAAATTAACTGACTAATATTGCAGAAACAGAAATTAAGTAGTAAGGTGTTGAATCCAACTGATAACATTTTAAAACAAATAATTAATTTTATTTTGAAATAAATAATTAGTGTTGTCTTTGTTTGTATATGATTAAACTTGGAACTATAAATAACAAAGTGATATATGATCGACAAATTAAACATTTGTTTACTTGATATTTCACTAATCTGACTAAAATCTCAATTTTTCCATCCATGACAGGAGATGCTCGTGTATTAAAGTTATTGTGCGTGAACGACGCTGAAAAATGATCTTGGCTTACGAGTATACTCAAATTTTTTCAGTCGTGATACTAAGGCAATACATCAGCTTCACGCTTGATCTAAGAAAAGGAAATGTGAACTTTTTTTCCGAAAATGGATTACAATCTACGTAATAACTTCTCCATCGACCTTCCTTCAGATCTACTTGATAAACGAAAAATCGAAATTTCTCAATATGAAATGGTACCTTACATATATTTATGCCATATGATATTAACAACATATATTTTATGCCATTCAACATAAAATTATTTTTCAGATTCTATTACATCCCATAATATAAATATTCCATGTACATTTTGGAAGGATATTTTATGATTTTTTAAATCATTTTATTTAAAATTTGATTCTTTAAATAATATTAACATGTCTTTTAAACAATTTTTTTAATTTGAACTTCCTTTTGCGTATTAATAACTCTATATAAACATATAAAAAATATACAATATATATAGTAATAGAAATAATGAGGAAACATATCTATAGTCTATATCTATTAAATATGTGCATAAGCGTATAAATAAATCGTGACAATGAGAAATAAAGAATTCACAATATTAGTAATTCAAATCATAATAAATAATACAATATATCTCGTAGATATATATGTTATATAATGTTGTCGAAATAAAATTCTGTGCAAGTTCGTATTATTTGAAAAGTCTGCAATACGAATCTCATGGGAGTCAGAGATATAATGTGATTAGTCAAGGGCATATTTTTCTCAACCACCTGAGAACTGTACAAATCATTGAGAGGTGAGTGAGGGTTTACCCGCGTATTCCGTATACGTCTTTGTAACGGCCAGTCACATATTTCAGAATCTGTTCGCGTTCATACTTGCTTTCCACGACCTAGCTATTTTTCCTGCATTTTAATGAGACTTTATGACATGTTCGTGCAATCTTTTCCTGAGTATTGCGAATGTCTCAAGAGTACACAAGTGATTGAATGTATTCGACACTTGACAAGTAAAATAAAATGAATTAGTTCCTAATAAATATTTATTATAGTTAAATGGATAGTTTTTATAATAAAAAATAACGTTATGACTATTTTTCATGTTCTGAAATAATAAATTTAGCTGCATTTATTTTATTTAATACAGGATATACAAATTTGGTATTATGTTAAAGTATGTATTTTTACGATTTTTTGTAATGTACATTTTCTCGTATGAAAATATATAGTCACACAATCGTGTAATACAAAATCAATAAACGATGTCAAAGAATCAACGATAAGCAAAGTCAATTGCCATTTCATGACGCTACGTGAAACAATTTGCATTCCTTCTGAGAACATGGATTTACGCACTGATGAGGATTATTGTCAATCAGGATCATATCAGATTATCATATTTTGATGATCCGCTTATTAGACGAAACGTCAATAAAATTTCAATATATCATTCTTCTCGTATGTTTTCTCCTGTCTTATATATTTATAGTTGTAACTACATTTAAATAATTTATTTACAGACACAATTCATTAATTAAATAATAAAATGAAAAATTGAATTTACGGAAGTCTAATGACAATATACCTTTTGTGAAATTTTAAAAGCATGTTTGAAAAAAATCAATATTAATAGAAGAGAAGTTGTTAATTAATTCGATCGAATGTTGTGAAATGGGATTTCCATCGAGGTTTTGGGTAAAGTATACGTCGTTGTACCTAAGTCAATAACTTCGTTTGACAAATTAATCGATTACAACTGAACTGTGTAGCTTCGAGTTTGCGATAAAAATACAAGTTTGATACTTTAGAAGCCACGTCAAGACAAATGTCGAACTTCCGGGCTTTTTGAAATAGGTTTCAAATAAGTTACAACGTTTTGCACTATTGTGAGAAATTGAAATTGATGAAGATAGTACGTCAATAACTTTTGTACTTATTGACAGAGCAAACTAATCGTCATACTGTTTCATGTGAGGGTTCACCGCGTCTCATGCAGATGGTCACGTATTATGTCGTGATTTTATCAAACTACAAAACGGTGACAATTTTGCGACGTCACCTGTTGCATCAACGACGAGATGTATTTCGCGGTTGAGTCATTAAAATAACCTCATATACATCCATACGTAATCGTAAAACTAAAGCTTTTCATATCCTTTAAAGGATGTGGTAAAAATATTTTTATTTCAAAATTCAGTTAACTGATCCGCATAATATTTTGTGAAAATTATTCAACATACGTTCCTATATATACAAAAAAAAGTTATTTTAAGAAAAATCGCGTCTGAAAAGAAATTCATAAATAAACAGATAAGTTGGAAAGACTTTTTTGTTCTACGTTTGTTCCGTTGGTTTATAAATTTTCTTTGCAATATTTTTCGGAAAAACATATTTCAGGTATCCTCCGAAACCTCATTGGTGTGGTGATAAAAAAGTATCTCGTTGTATAAAAAACGCATTGAGATAATAGCCCACTGCGATAAGAGCATTAAGCTGTTCAATAGGCGATTTGCGTAAATTTATAGTGCAAGCACTACAAAAGGATATGTAAAACTGTTATGCGATATACGCAAACTACAGAGCTTAAGACGTAAGAATAAGTTGCTTCTATTGATTTGCTATTCACCGATTAGTAGCATAGTATGAATGTTTATTTTACGACAAAAATTTGTAGTAACTTAATAAGAATGCATTTACTTTTATTATTATGTAAATATAATTGTATAGTAATGAGGATGGTTACAGAATAATGCTAATTATAATTTTACTTTATATTTAACATGCAAAGTTTGAATATTATTAGAGATAGTTTATAGAAAATTGAATTAAGACATACTGAAAACGTTTATTGCTGGAATTAATTAATAAAATAATTATTTGCATGCATAATCGGAATATCGACAATTATTTTATTATATATTAATACTAGCATCGTTTATACTATTTCCAATTATAACATTCAAATTTAGTACATTGAAAATTATATACAAAATTTAGAGGTAAACTGATATATTCAACGAAATTATCTTTCACAAAAACATTGTGTATTAAGACACGCAGTTCGTATATTTGGTGTAATTATGCAAATCACTGCGTTCCAAAAAAGTGTCTGTGACAGTTAGCTTACATACCCGTGATAGTTATTTTTTATTTCTGTATCTATTACATTTTCGTTTTTTTTTCTATTTAAGTATAATATATTTTGAAATTAAAATTGTGCCGAATATATTTAATTTTATGTGCACTAGTTTTGTTTAATGCTTATTAATATATAGTTGATAAAAACTTGACGCTAAACTTGACGCTTACTTTTTTGTTTATGTCTGTATAGATTGTTTGTATAACTAATACATTTTATATATATATATATTTTATGGTAAATTAATAATATATATATATATTTTAAGTATTTGCTGATTTATTACTATAATTTACTAACAGATAAATTTGAATTTTAAATGCAAACAATGCCATTAAATTCATCTATAAGATGGACGATTACCAGTCGTGACTTATCTCTACGTAAAATATCTGATAAGATATCATGGCAGGATCAGTCGGGTTAATTAACATGCGTGATCACACTCTGTAACCATAACATGAGAAATCGAGCTAACTGGCCATTAATTGTCTACTTGCATAATCGAAGAATGATTTAATTATGAAATAAGATATTCAATTATTTTTTATATGAAATAATTAATCCAAGCGTATATTGTTGACGATATTTTAAAGCAATTTATCAATATCATTTTCTTGCCTGTATTGAGGTATTTCCAGCGTGAGAGAGCGTAATTTTAGGATCTAATACATAATTTACGTTCAGTAACGTTAGTAAACAAATACAGAAATGTTCAATGATGATAGAAATTACCTTAATCTACTTATACTTGTATTCCATAATTACAAATTATATACAATTAAATCATTAATAATTTCTTAAAGTAACGTGGTTCTTTTTAAAATAGCTTAAAATATATTATAATAAAATCGTATAATAATTTTGTCCCCTTACTTTGAATAACAACAAAACCACACGATAAATCGATTTAAATTTTTGATAAATTTTACTTCATCACATTTAGCATATATAGTTCGTTTTTAGTTTGTATCTGACCTTTAGTATATGAGTTATTGACAAAAATGGACTATTTTTAGCTCTGTCTGTGTGCTTCTAATATATTTTATTCAATTTTTATAATTAAATATCTCTGATTTGAAATAGTCAAACTTTTTGAAATTTTAATAACATATGTGTAATAATAAGTAATATAGTAATAAGTATAATTATAGTAAGTACAACATCTGGTTTAAATTTTGGTATCTAGTAATTATTTTCAAAAAACATGCACATCGAACAAAATAAGTATATAATTTTGATACGTAATTCGATATTTTATGTGGTCTATGAATTGATGAAGCAATCTTGAATTAAATAATTGTGATGGACAATTCTGAAATAATGGTTACTGTTATGTTTAATTGACTCTTTACTTTCCAATACAGTGATCTTTATGATATTTTCGATGTCTAGTTTATTATACTTTATAATTATATTATTTATATATAAAAATACTGTAAAGGTTAATCATTGTAAGCTTGCTTTGCGTCTAATTATAATCAATCAATACATCCTTGATCTTAATGTACGTGTTGTTGAATTAATATAACTTTATAATGTTTTAAAAATGAACAGAGAATAATATTTTATAAGGTTATCAAATTTTTGTAGATATAACTGAACTTGTCTAAATATTACTTTTCTAACAAAACAACTGAAGTTTAATAATTTTATACAATTAAAATATTTAACTAATTGAAACATTTTTCAACGAACACAATTTAGACTTACACTAATACTAAAAATAGATTCAATCTAATAATCTCATTTTGAGATAATGTCTAGTAAATACTCTAATGCGCTGAAATGTGTTGCAATCTCGAAAACATGCCATCCAATTATAGGCTTTTGATCGGACTTTCAAATCGAAAACTATTCTTCCATTATCGACGAATCATCTTATTTCTTTGATCCTTACATATTCGTTTCAATAGTAATTAGTTTTTTAATCAAAGTATATTAGTGTCAATCCTATCATTATATAGATGATAAAACATTCTGAATGTTTTCTTATTAATTGTTAATTGTTGTAAACAATTTTTGTAATTATATGAAATAATCAAAATTATACAATTAAGCTTTATTGCTATAACATAATTATCATTATGAAAGGAAAATAAATATTTTTAGAACAAAATTCGTATTACGAATGTCGAATGACCTAACACTATGTGAAATAAGTTTAATCGTCTATAATCTATTTTGTCTCGAAAAATTGAATTTGTGGAACATGCTTCACCCGTAGTTTAACTGTATACAATTTTCAAAGCATTAACTTCAAACTAGTTTCGATCTTTATCAGCGGTTTGTAAGTCTGTGGATAACTTCTGACCCAATCAGACTTTTATCAGTTAAAATGAAAAGTCACCCAACGCTAAACTTCAATTTCGCTTAAGCGTTTCGTACATTTACTTTATATATAAATGTGTTATTTGCGAATGTATGTTTTTTCATATAAGTGATTCAACTGGAATGAATTCATCTTGTACCGTGTGGACTTGTATATTTCATATGCTGGAAATTTTCTTCAATCGATGAACAAATTTTATGCATTGTAGGAAAGTATTTTTTTTTTCTATACCTATTTGATTTATACAAATTGTTTGAAAATTGAATATAAAAAAATATGATTTATATAAAATCTAATCAAATACTGAATTTATAATTAGGGATTTTATAAGTGTCTCTAGACATTAACTTTACTTGAATTAAGAGAAAGTAGTTCGAAAGTTATTTGGTCAGACAAAAGACTTCATAAATTATCAAACCATTTTAATTACTTTTTAAGTGCTGCTCATAATTCTAAAATCTCGCCAAAATCACCAAACGAATGTTTAATTTGAGAATTTTATAAATACACGGAAAATGAAAAATAGTTCACACAACTGTAACTGTGTTAAATTTTACCAGAATGGATAGTTAAAATTTAGATATCTATCATTTGTTTGTTTCATAAACTCAATTTTGTGATTAATTTATTCTGTTTTATTGTATACTTTTAGTGTGTTTACCATTGCATAATAGTTAACCGTAAAATCAAGAGCCACGGTAGTGTCTCTGGCCAAGTACAAAAAAATGATCGTTTTTGTGCGGTACTATATATTCCTCGCCACTGTGACGCCCTTCCTATCATAGAATAAATTCATCATAACTTTATTAAGATTCAAATTACAAAAATAATATACGCGAATCATTTTGTTGATGTTAACTTTAAGAACTGCATGAATAGATACAAAAAGTTACAGTAACAGCAATTTTCTAACTATAATGAAATAGTAATGTGGAAGTATACATTATCTTCCGTGTAATCATCATAGTTCTGACTCATGATGTTCTTTAAACATCTCTACAGTGTCTTAACTTTTCTTTAATTTAATAATTGAACACACGTTCTCGGAATAATAACCATAATTTTATGTAACAGAGAAAATAAAAATATCACATTGCAAGTGTAGCTGTAGTTGTTTCAACAAAGTAGCTTCAGATTTTAACATTCACTCGAATAAAGCAAGTTCTTTCTTAATTATTTGACGACCATAAACAAACTACTGCTTCATTCACTTGTTTTCAAACTCTGAAATTGTGTTTTCACAGATTTTATAAGGAACCTTTCTTTTTGATAAGTGAAACTTTTATGATCTCGCCTTTTATAAAGTAAAATTAATTTTTGTACTGGAAAAATATAAATTAAAACTCAAAAGTATTTTTCTTTGCTTGAAGAGATACTCCTATTGTATTATTATATACTTCTATTACATTAATATTATTAGAATTATACAGGTTCATTATAATCTGTATAAGAACATAAATAAAAATACAAGGTTTGTCGTTCAATTTTCAATGTAGTACTGTCAGTTGCTATGAGTTATTAACTATTACTGATTTAACCTGTGATTAACCTAATCCTTTGGGATCATGCGACTGACAAGTTAATTGTGTGCCCGAAAACAAACGACAAAGTCGTTGTTGTGACAACATAGTTAATGAGACATAAAGTACTGTTTCCAAATGTTTAATTTTATACTTCGAAACTTATAATATAATTGAAATAATTTTGCCAACAAAAACATTCGATTTAACAATATTCATATTTTGCTATTTATAATTATCATTACAAATATTCAACTTTGCTTTCAGTTGTTAAATTCATAAATGATAATTCAAACAAATTACATACAATTTACTACAAGAAAATTATCATGCATTATTAAATGCATTATTAATACTTTCTTAAAAAAACTACCTTACTGTAGTAAATCAGAAAGAAATGATTCCAAAGTAATAAAGATGAATAACGTTTAATCCCGATGAAATTGTACTTTCTGCCGTTCTCTATATCCAATAACATTAATCTTTTTTTCTCATTTATAATTAGATTATTCTATGATCTACGAAATGAAACCTTGGAGATTGACTCGCAGGAAATAATCATAGTGAAACGACGGTTCAATATAATTTCTTGCTGGTGGTGAATTTGCGCGATTTCCGGCGCTTGGCCTTACTTGATGTCGTAACTTTGCGGAACGGCGGTGAAGAGATGAGTGGCGGACGAATATGACGTCGTCGCCGGCGACGACGCCGGGATCTGTGGATCGATTGCCAAGCACGTCGAGTGCGGACGTATTTTTCATCGGCGCGTCGCTCTACATTTTTTTGTCCTGCTCTCGTCGCTTGTTTAAAGCTCTTCGCAAAGTACTGGAGAAACCTTCTAGCTATGGCGCATTTACCGTTCGTTCCCCCGTCAAATGACAGGCAATTTTTATCCCGGTGATTGCATTTGCAATTCTGATGCGAAACGCGTACGATCTCGTTTACACGCGCGCATCCTTTGCGCGCGCGCGCGTACACTCGCACTTTCCGTCGGCATATCCATTCATTCTTCGTTGTCATGATGTCGTCGTGGCCGATGACAAGACTTACTGCCGCGAGGGCGGAACTTCTTTAAACGAAGACACGACGCCTCGTGACTTTAATACCGATGATGACTCATTCCCTCAATTCGTGAGATTCAGTTCTGAGCGTATCATCTTCAACCGAAATGCCGCATACATATATTTATATTGGCATGAAAAATGCGTCCGACGTGCTTAGATTTATAAGTATGCCTTGTTACAAACATCAGCCATTCACTTAGATTACATTCTTACAACCAAACTGAAAATGACAATGCAAAGCGTTTTACTATCTCTTACCAACACTTCATCGTTTTTGCCCTTTCTTTTCTTTTTTCTTTCGTGTTGAGAGAATCTTCAGTTGTGCAAAGTGATTTAACAAAGTTGAACGAAGAAAGAAGTTTGGTCGCAACTTTTTAACGGCTCTGATATTCATTCAATCAAGATGGCAGCATGATCGTCAACGGGCCTGAATCATAGATCGGATCTTCCATCGTAAAGCACGGAGTAACTTTGAAAAACATGATTCCGGTTCCTTAAGAAGCAATTAATTCTATCCCCTGCGGAACTATAAAATTGGATAAGGGGAATGGTCTAAGTCGGCGGCATAGTAGAAGCCAGACATTTAAATTAAGTGGCTTCCTTCGAAATTGGATCAACGAAAATGGCCACGATTCTGGTTGCTCTCAGTCTTTTGAATTTTACATTCCTTAAATCGTTATGAATCTTACATTATAATATAAAACAATATATGTTTTAGTATTCATATACTTTCAATACTATTTCTAAAATATTAGCATTACAAAAGAATAAAATTCTATGTTAAAATTCAAGAAATTGAAAAAGATTGAATTATAATATTAATGCTCAGATTGTTTAAATTACTAATTAAATTTAAATAAGTTCGAATTTTTTATATTTTAAATATCAAATTACCGTAAAAGTGTAAATAATTAATATTTTCACATATTATTAATCAGATGTTATAACATTTATTATTTGACATAATGAAAAAAAATTATATATCCACAATAAACTGTATGAATGTTTTGTTGTTATCTTTCATGGAAATATGCAAATGTTTGTTAAGATAAATATCAACTCGATATTTTATGTCCGAATCAAAATTTCCATACATTTCCCTCTCAATTGGAACAATTTAATTATTGTGTATGTTTTTCTACGTTTACCTTGTTATTTTATTTATACATACGAAAAATAAATCCTTATCAAAATAAAAAAAGAATTATTTCTGTTTGTGGAAGTATCATGTTTAATTTACGAAATTTCTTGCTGATGGTTTCAATCGCTCATTGAAATATATACAACAAAAAAAACGTTTACTTTGCACCCAGAACTTTACCGCGCATCCAGGTCAAGGCAACTGACCGTAGCAGAAAATCAAGTTATTCCACTTTATACAAATCTCGCGCCCCGTCGCAAAACCCATTGCTATAAAATGATCGTGGGACAATAGCATGTCGGTAAATCGGGCAAGTCGATCTTGTACGCCTCCCCTAACTTTGCTTACATCCCCCTCCGCCTCTACGGCACCAATGAAAAATCACTTTAATAATATAAGAACTATAGATTTATTGAGTGATTTAATGCAAGTAAATTAAACCGAAACAAATACTTTTTTTGCAAAAGAACACAACAAAAATTAATGCTCAATCCTAAAGTCGAGAAAAACGTAATCAAATTGTCATATATTTCCATATATTTCCACAGCTAAACCATTGGTAAATATCATTATTGATGCTAAGATTTGTTAAACGTCAAGGTAAATAAGAATTAAAATTTCGAAAATCACTACTTTTAAATCGTGACGGTTAATTTAAAATTACTGCATTATGTGACATGTTATTATATATTATAATTGCAAGAACATATTTCAATGACTTAATAATATTTTTTGAGGTACTTTAATTTGTGTACAAATTATTAGCCATATCATGTATTATATATATTAGCCCAAATTCGTTTCAGTAGGAAGGTTCAATGGTGTGATAAGGCGTGAAAATAGTGTATGATTTTAGCTAATTGCTCCGATATAAAACGCTTTCCCGCACTAGTTATTTTACATATAACCCCTTACGTCTAATTTTTTTATGGCAAGCGTCAGTGTAAACACGTAGCTGCGATCCACTCAGGTGTACACTAGTGCAGTGCTTTTATACATATTGACACAATCCACTCTTATTGGTTGAAACGTTATACAAAGAAGATTCGTTCTTTTCTCGAGACAATGAGTAAATTGATAGTGATGGTTAGGATTTCAATTTACAAATACAAAATAATAGACTAATTTTTAAGTGGGCGTGTTGAGTTTCTAGAGTTTTAAAAACTTAGTTAATTATTAAAAGTATACAAATAAGAAAAATATTTCGTTGTTTGTGTACGTCACGGTTAAGAACCCAGGATTTAGCCTAAAGCATTTCGAATTTGGCAGTGTTCACGATTTTTGCAGCATCTTTGCTTATCAACGAAAACGACATACGGTTATGTTTTGTCAGCCTGTCATATATGGAACCCAAATTTTTTCTTTTTATGGTTTCATCAAGTCTGCAGTTGTTGATGTAACTCTAGGGCCATCGAAGTCACCCACTCTGACGACATCATAACGCTCATGACCCTTGACTTTTGTGATCTCATACGGGTCAAAGAACTCGAAGCGTAGTTTGAGGTCTGGTCCCTGCTGCGTCCTCCGGATAGTCACTAAGCCACCTACTTGATACGTTGCCGGCTCTTTCTTTTTCTTGTTAAAAGATTTCTTGTACTCTTTTTGCACCTTTCGGATTTGTTCTATTGCGCTATCTCTCTGAACTCATCTCTATCTTTGCAAAACTCGCTCGCCAATTCTACCTCTAAAACTTCAAGGACTTGTGGCATGCTGTTCAACCTCGGTGGCACACCGAACATCACTTCAAATGGTGTAGTGCTGATACTTCGGTAAAGTGTGAAGTATTAGATACTGTTGTACTAGATTAATATCGGTACCACTCCTCAGGTTTTGGCGCTGAAGCTTAGTCAACAAGGGAATAATCGAACGATTCACTCGGCGAGGATTTCCAAAAATCATTGATTGACTTCGTAGATGATCGATTACTTTGATAGTGCATGTTATTTTTGAAGCGTACAGCCACGTAAACTTGTTAAACGCATAAACTACCACCAGAATGTATACGTAGCGTTTACTGGTCGTCACCAAAGGGTCCAAATGATCGATATGGTAAGAATCTAATGAAACTGTGCTTTTTTCGATTTCATGCATCCATCCTTCTATTTTCCTACTCTTCTTCTCTGAGAGAATGCAAAGAACACAATTCCTGACAACCTTTTCCACCTTTTTTGCAAGCCTGACATCCAGTAATTTCGTTTTACGAGCATTCCACTTTTGCAATTACAAAATGGACGTTTTTGTGCACTGCTTTGATGGTCTGCACCTATATTGCCCATCTTGCAGCTGAAACGCCCATCTTGCCACTTGATCACTTATGTTCTTGTTGGATATCGTCAAGACAAATGCTTTACAGTCGGTTATAATTTTGAACGGATTCCCCAGTAGATACACTCTGAATTTCTTCAAAGCCTTTATGATGGCCAGTACCTCCAAATCATAACATAGCGTATTGAACAGGATGAAACTTCTGGTCATCTGGACATCGTTGCATCAGTATTGCCGCCAACCCACTCTTCGATGTGTCTGTATGCAGTTCCGTCTCAGCTCCGGGTCAAAACAACCTAAGAACTGGTTGGACAGCTATACTCTCACCTTCAGCTCTTCAAATGCTCGAACTTGCATCGGACCCATCTCGAATTCAACGTCGTTTCGCAGCAAGTCAGTCAGAGGATGAGGAATGAGTACTGGTTTAAACATTTTCGAAAATATCCAGTCAAACCTAAAAAACTGAAAAATGTAATTGTTTTACATTTTTCAGTTTAGGAAAATCTAATGCAGCTTTAACTTTATTAATTGACGTTCTCACAGTACCATTTTCAACAATATTACCCAGTACTCGATTCTTGAACATAAAAACTTAAATTTAGCCTGTTTGATACGTCAACTTGCTTCTTCAGCTACTTTCAGCTTGCGTGTCAACTTGGCAAAAGCCTCATCCTAGTCCCCGGCAGGTACGATCAAATCATCCAGATAAACAAGCACGACGCCTTCATTGATTAACTCTCGGAACACGACGTTTATAATCCACTGAAAAACAGCAGGTGTGTTGCAAAGTTCGAACGGCTTTTTCAGAAATTGAAACTGGCAGCACAAAAAACAAGTTTTTTTTGTATTTGGCCAGAGACGCTACCGTATCACTTGATGACCTCCTGGGACCACGAAAGATGTATATTGCCGGCTGGACTCCTCTACAGAGATGTGAAAGAACCTATTCTCTAAATCCAGGGTACTGAACAATTTCGAACCCTGTAAAAAATCAAGCAAATCTTCAATAATTGATAATGGATAACGGTCTTTAAATATTACTTTATTCAACTCGCGGCAGTCGACACTTATTTAATGTGAACAATCTTTCTGTTCTGTGGTGTAATTTTTAATTGTAGTCCTACATTACACGCACTCTTAGGATAGTTATTCGCTATCAACTCTCGTATTTCGTTCTTTTTTTTCATACTTGCTTTACAATCAAATTGAGCTTCACTTGAGTTTCAAACTCTTAACTATACTTGAATTGATAGGCCTAAGATAATATCTCTGGCCAAGTACAAATAGACGATCGTTTTTGTGCGGCCAGCACTACTGTGTCTTTTTTCAAATACGAACAAATGCCGATTTTCAAAATACATAAAAAGCAAAAATAACAATAAAATTGCACTTTTTCTGCTATAATGTTGTTGCCATCATCGAAATGAAGAAAATAAAAAAAAAATTTCAAATTGGTCCATCCGTTCGCGAAATATTAACATCCAAAAATCGCCGTTTTTCGCAAAAATTAAGAAACGTCGTTTTCTTCTTCTTCTTCATGTTCAATATTCGGATGCGTAATTCACACTGATACATTAATGTCACATTATAATATGTAACATAATTACAGTTCTGATACAAACATAACATATTTATGAACATCTTCAGGTCCAGCTAAGGACAACTTCTCATAAATGACAGACAATAAGGCTAAGAAATGGCCAAATTATGATTATCGTAATAATAATGATTTTAACACTATAACAGCTTATCTATGAGCCTCTTATGGCATGGTTATGGTCAAGTAGTTATTAGTACCAGCTAATGAGAACAAAACATGGCTAAATATGGCCAAAATATGGCTATAAGTGGCCATATGGCTAAGTTATTTTGCAGATTAGTTATATTAATAAATTTATTATATGATAGCACAGTGTATGTGTGAGTCTGTTATAGAATAATTAAGGCCAATTCTTTACAACTACCACCGAGTAAAGCAAAAACAATGTCAAAACATTACCACAGTAAATTACGGGGAGCTTACGGGAAGCTTATGGGAAGCTCATGGAAATCTTATGGAAAACTTGATGATGAGATGGTTTACGAGATGCTTATTGCTTTTTGGATGAAATGATTACGAGATGCTTATAGGATGCTTACGGGATGTTTATGAGATATTTATGGAACATTTATGGGATATTTATGGAATGTTTATAGAATGTTCTGAATTAAAATTCACATTTTTAACCATTTTTTTATTATTATACTTATTATTTTACATATTATTATACAAATTATTATATACATAAAATTGTTATCACTTTTCTTTGCCAATAATAATAACTATCGTACCTACCCGCGTGAAAAAATTAGTCTGGATATAGTCTGGCAAAGTTTAGACTACATCTGTCCAGAATACATCCATACTATATCCAGACTGCTTTTTCCACTAGGGTATGTTTTTAGTTGAAGACAGTCTTTTTTATAAGATAAATACACAATTTTCAAATACATGATTTTATTATTTTTAATAAATATTAAATAAATTATTTAATTAAGTAATGGGCTTTGTTTAGTAATTAAATTTATTTTATGGAAGGATTAGACATTCAAGTAAAATTCGATTTGAAATAAGCAATGCGCATGACTTAAAAATTTCAGGTTTAAATGACGGTTATAAAATGTTCAATCTTTGTTGATACAATAATTGACAACTATCGTTGCAGTTGAGCACTCAACATCTCTTGTATTTGTGATCTGTAAAACGGGCCGAAATCTGGTAGTCGGATGAGCTCATCAAAATCGGTTTTGCACGGTAATTTGTACATCACGTGCAAATTAAATTGTCGGCGGCTTTTGATGTAATTAGGGTTATGCGCCTGTGTCGAGAAGGGGTTAACATAGTGGTTGTAATTGAAAAGCAGCTCTGTAGAATGAGTTACGGGGTCAATGTTGATATAGCGCGTCAAATATCAGACGCAGAATATGCTAGAATTTTTTTTCATTAAAGTCAATCTTCCGACAATTGTAAAATGATGATCGATCGTACTAACGGCCAAGATAAATGACGATACAATAAGGAATGACGTGCATTTGTGAATCGATGAAGTATTTACAGTTGGCTAATTACCGTTTCTGAACGTTGACTTTGAAAGTTAAATTAAAAACGCTTAATCGTTCAAGTTAAAAGTATTGTTGGTGAATTAAACTTTGAAATTTATCGACTAATAAAAATATTTCTGAGTGATATATTGACGGCAGAGAATCTCTTCATACATTAAAAAGATATTGAATTCGTAAAGTGAATGACAGAAATGAATGAAAAATGGCAAGGAGTGGAATTTCAGGAACATGTGTGATATGATTTTTTGTCAGTAAATATCTATGTAGTTGATCTTTTTTTGACATTGTATCAAAAAATTCTTTTATATAATGTACAGTAATTTAGAGTATATTATACAAAAAAATAATCGTTATGGACCTTTGAGGTAAAAATTTAATTCGATCTTGTTTAGATAAACTTTTTTCTTAAGGTGATACTTGAGATCTGCTACATCGGAGTTAATGTCTCTTCATTTTTAAATTGTTTAATAATGAAGTAAGAATTAAAGTAATTACTGTTTCATTCTTTAGTTCTGGGAGAGTTATATGATCGAAGAAAAAATAACTTTTTAAATAAACTTTTACCCCGCAACTTCTCCCGCTTTGTTTACAAAATGAAGAGAACAGAAAAAAACGGAGGGGGGTTACGGAGTCAAAAGTTTACTCTAAACATTGTTTTTTAAAATATTAATAGTAAATATTATAATTCTTAATTCATTATTAATATATTAATTATTAATTTAAAAGTAAAAAGACACTAACTTCGGTGTAGCAGATCTCAAGAATCACCATAAGATTCATTTCCATTAAAAATGCATTCGAAATATATCATACAGATTGCTCAAATTAGATATTACTGTTATTAATTTTATATATAAAATTGAACTTAACGACATATTCAAAATCAGGATTCTTTTAAACTGGAAATTGCAGTCTGCCTCAATTATGAAATGGTATTTTCGCAGTAATTCAATGTTTTACTTGGATTGAAATAGCTGTGATTGCAATAAATTGAAATTGAGAAGAGAAATCATTTTAAAGCTCAAATGATCCGTGAGTATGAATGTTTTATTATCATTTCATCTCAAACTCATATTTATCAGTCAAAATCGTTGATATCAATATTTCATCGACTGATTGGACACTAATTCCAATATGTATAAGTTTAATAATCTTAATACCGATAATGAGTTAAGTAAATAACGTTAATACGTTAAGGAAAATTCATTTTAATTTTAAATATTTAAAGGAAATAAACAAAATGTTTCTGTAAAAAAGTTATATATAATATGAAGTAACATTTTTTTAATTTATATAATGCTTTATATTAATATTTCAATCATGTAAATTTTTCACATGTATGTGTTTATGGACATGCCATGATATTTTTTTAGTAGCTTAAGAGTACAAAAATATATTTTTATGAAATTATAAAAATGTATGTAAACAAATTTTGTTTGTGCTAACATAGTAATAGTTTGTTACTAAAATAGTAACAATAAACACCATTATTTCAATAATGATCAATTGAAATCATTTAAGAATATCATTTCTAATAGCTTAAAAATGACTTAAAAATTTGTATAATTCTATAATTTATAAGTTATAATATATATCATATATTTTATTAATTATTTTCATAAGCCCATCATTTTTTATAGTATACAAAATGAAATATTAAAGTTGCTCATGTTTGTTATAATTTACACTCAAATTCAATAGTCATTTGTCTTGAAAAACTGAACTCTACAATTTTAAAATGTAATAATAGAATTTTTAATGATGTATAAATATTTTTTCACAATTCGTTATATCTGTTAAATTTGAATACATTCACAGTTCTTTTAAATTGTCTGTGTTTTTTTTAATGAAAACCCCTATATGTAATTTGTGTATTAATATCACTTCACTTACTTTTTAAAAATGAATTTTAGAGAAATATATATAAAAATTGTATGATTTGTACGAAAATTTTATCATTTTTGATGAAAATATGTAAAATATTCATAATTTTATTATGATTATTTTACATATGATTTAGTTAATTTACATTTTAACTAAAAATAATTTTTCAATTTTGAAAAAATTAAGGAAATTTTATTTTTGGCAATTGTCATAATCTTAAGATTATGATAATTTCATAATCATTGTCAAAAATATGAGGAAAACATGTTTATTTACTGTGAAAAATGCATGATTTTCCATACAAATATTGAAATTTTTTATGATGTTTTTTAATGCAAACAATGCTTCTGATTTTTTTCATTTAGATAGGGTAAGCATATATAATAACGCTATTCTTGTTTTTCTCTTACCCTCTTGTTGTTTTTATAAGCATGTTTAACCTTTTCCTTTGATGGCGTTATAAGGCACGTTTACCCTATTTAAAATAACGCATTTATAATTACTTTTCCTAATTTAAATAATATACCTTCTGATTTAAATGACGTAATTAAGAAAATTTAAAATTTTGAAATGTTGTGCTAATTTATTATTAAAAGATTCATAATCTATATGCAGACAACTTCAGAATGAACTTTGTTTGTTTATGAATGCATGGATGGATTGAAATCTAATAAAACATATGATAGATACTTACACATCTATAGAGGATACTTTTATTTTCATATATTAGTGACGATATTTTACTGAACTTATACTAATTTACTTAATTTATCAATCTTCAGTAAAACTTTAAATAGAAATGACTTTTCTTTTAATCTATTTGATATATTACTTTTTTTTATTAATTAAATATATTACGTTAGATCTTAACGCAACATAATGAGGAATGATAAATTTTGATGTAAGAAAATTGAAGATATCTTCAAGCATTTTTGAAGCAAATCGAATTATGTATTAGATATCAGACCGAAGTTCAGAAGTCAAACAGAAAGAGTAGTGGGCCCATATGCTGGGCCTATTCTTTAAGTTATTTGTCCGTGGAGAACAACCCTTGGCTGCAGTCTCTTTTCTCTTTTATGATATTCAAGCAGCCCTTCTAGCAATTCTGGTCTCGCAGATCTCGAGTCATCGACGTGAGGGTGTTCTGAAATTTTGCACCCGACGAGAACACTTTTAACCGTCTCCCGTCGCTTCTCCATCTTTCGAGAGTGTAAATACATTAAGTGTGCCGTGATGCATGGTTGCATTACGAAAGATGATATTGTTACACGGGATGTATATTATGTCACAAAAGTATCGCGCAAAAGAGCGAAAATTTATATTACAGCATAAAATATGATAAAATTGTTAGTTTGTGTTATTGCACATTGAGTAATCTGATATTTCAAATGATAAATATTGTTTTAAAAAAAGCTAAAGAAGTAGTTAGATCAAAAGTTATCTATTGATGATAGTTTTTGTTTTGTTTTAGTTGTTGTACTTCCTAGAAAAATAGGATCTCCGTGAGCAATAATAATATAATTTAGAGCAATATTACAACATATCCCTCAGGAACAGAACTTTATTTTATTTACTTGAAAATATTGCTTTGCACTATAACAAGGGAAATTTCACTTGATTACTCAATTCCAGAGAGCGAGAGGACGACTTATCCTTGTCCATACACGCATAAAGTTTGTAATATTTGTATCGCATAATATTTTTTGTAACTTGTATACACAAACACGGTTTTCTACCTTTTAAGGTAGATTTTGTAATCAGAAAGACAACAAAAACTTGTTACACAATAATTATTTGTAATCAGCATTACAAATCAAGTACGAAAATTCATTGGCGGTGTGTGAAATATGTGAAGAAAAGTTGTCCTGGGATAATGATAAGAATTATTATCCCAGAAGAATAATACTAAGAAATATACTAATAATGATAAGAAAACTGGTATTTATTTGTTGTCTATATTAACTTCGCTAAGACTCTTTGAAGGTGTTGGCTATTGAACTCGCCTATTGTTCTTACGCTTGATGCACTGAGCTACTGCATTCGTAGGTCCCCTCCCACCACGTTGATGCCGAGAATTGGTTAAGAAAACAATAAACGTAATGAAATTTTATGATGGAATTCTCAATAATAATTCAAAAACAATAAAGAACAATTTTTAAAATTGTTCTTTATTGTTTTAAAGGGAGGGGGTCAGGGACTGCATGTACTTATATTCTTTAACAGAAAAGTACATGTTAATTATCATTAAATGATAATTATATATGACACAGATATAAATATAAATTTCATTTCAAATCAAAAAGCATCTTTTTCGAAATACCTATATAAAATCTGCAAATTAGGAAGATAGGTCAAATAATTTTTGACATTTAATCAATAAAGACAGAAAGTAGATAAATAAGAAGATAATCAACAGAAACCTTTATTGATAAATGAAAAATAAATAAAGATTAAGATAATGATGAGAAAGATAACCTGTAAGAAAAAATTCAATAATGTTTATAGCTACAAAACTAGTACTCAAATATAGAAGAACATACAAAAAATATATTTTATATCAACTCATTCAACAATACTCTTGACCACATTGTTTATGTACAATGAGTTGTATAAACATTTATGTTATATTATAGATACAGCAACAAAGGCAATATCATAAGCCACAAAATTAAAAGTAATCACACTTTGCATAGGAGAATTGTAATATATTAAAAGATTGATTGTAGAAAATTAGACGATTGATAGATAGA
>JABFPJ010001629.1:0-24255 GCA_022817425.1 Gryon sp. ZL-2020 | reverse complement strand
GATACTTTTTATAACGAGTACGGGAAAACGCTACTTTCCGGATGTAAAACAGTCGGGAAAACGGTCACTTTCGCGACTGTTTTGCGTCTGGAAAGTAGCTGTTTTCGCGTTATGAGTTATAAAAAATTTTAAAATAAAATAAAAGAACATTGTAAATCAAACAGCAAGTAAACAATATGCGTACATAAAAATTGACTTAACAAATCTTAAAAATATATAATAAATCCAAGTATTTTAAACATATTTTCTCCGTCACATATAATAATGAAGAATAATTTTAATAAATATTCAAAAAATGAGTGTAAAATGTATCTAATTTATATTTTCGTATATCATTAGCATTTCGACATTCATAAAATTGTTAGCCACAATGATAATTGGAATATTTTCGATTATTAAAGCATTGTTTTGCTTGCTTAAAATATCTTCAATTGTAATTTGGCACGTAACTCTATACAAATTTTAATAATCTATTTTTAAGATTATTACTAATTTCGCAAAATATGCTTAAAAGTAATCATAATTGCGTAAACGATAATGAGCTCTCGAAATCATTTGCCGAATCGTGTAATTATCAAAATTATCAAAGTTCAAACAAAAGCTCAAAGGCCGTGTTTTAATTCAACTTATTAAAATCATCCTACATTTTTCATTCAGCTTTTCAAAACACACGCATATATTCAACTGAAAAAAATGAAACTCCAAGCAAGCGCCATTAATTTTCCGCAAAAATGTCTATAACCAGACGGCACTTCGCTTCGAAAAATGACACGGCATTTTAGAATATCACACTGACACTCATATGAAAACTCATTTCATCCTGTTTACCTTTACGCGACAACTTTCGAGAGGACTTTTCACTGCAAATTCGCGCGTTTTCTTTTGTACCAAAATTCTGCACCGCCTTTATTTAATAAAAAAAATTACAACAAAATAAAAGGGAAAATGTTTGTGAATATTATGTCGTTTCACACGTTACGTGAGCAATTAGGTTAAGCTAAGAATTCATAACTAATTTCCAACTTTTTTGCGGATTTTTCTTGTATTTTTCCTTTTGTTATAATTTCCCTTTATTTTCGTATTTTATTTTACATTTTTGTACAGCACTTTTTTCATTTAGCATTTTTATTTTGAATATTAACTTGTTTTGGAGTTTTCATAGGTATTAATTTAATTTCTTGTAGATCCAATGTTTTAACATAAATGAACATAAAAAACGTACAATTCTTATTTTTTTTCAATAAATTAAAATGTATTCTATATTTTAATTTCGTTCATGATAGGGTTAACGTTGATGGTTATCGTCATATAATTATCAGCGGGTTTATCACTTTCAGAATATTGAGAAATTCGTACAACTATGCGGGCGAACCATTCGAAAGATCATTATACGCCTTGTCAATCGCAACTTCGACGGAAAAGCTGGAATTCGAATGTAGAACATTATAACATCCAGAACAAATAGTAAAAAGTAAAAAAAAATAATGCTTGTAAAAATCGCAAAATTTTATGTTTACTTAAGAAACGATGTGAATTAGCTTTTACCTTATTTTGATTCATTATGAAATCAAAAATCATATATATTGTCAAGAACAGTTTGAAAACTTATAAAATGAATAAAAAATATTGACAAGGATAGATGAATATAATAAAGAAATATTCTTTTATTGTTCTTGAACGTGAAATATACATAATAAAATGAAATCGAAGAAAATGCAAAGAACATATAACTTCTATAGCATATTTAATAAATGCGATATTTTTTTAGTGAAAAAATAAAATAATAAATAATAAAAATCACCAAGACTTTATATTTGTGTATTTTGATCGTAAAACTGGATGAATAATCATAGTTTATTTTATATTCATGTAATATTTTTATAAAATAACTTTGAGAAATATTGTACCATATTTTTATTAAAAATAAACACAATATCAAATCAACTTTATCATACAACGTAAAAGTAATGTTGAAAATTGTTTTCAAAAAACATGGATCTCAATAGACTTTTTATTATAAAAAATTTGTTGCTTATTTTCTATACAATAAAATAATAATACATCATAAAATCGATATCACAGTACAATACACTTTTTTAAATTCAAAACGTATAACACGATTTTAACTTGATAAATACTCCCACGTTTTCAATAGAACATTATCAATTTTTACCTTTTTTATTATATGTATTTTTTTAATAATTACGACTTACGAAATCAAACTAAGGTGGTTGAACTGTTACATTTTGAAGCGCGTGTAAGTAATTTACAGTACAAAAGTATCAAATTATCAATAAAGTTCATTAACCTAGCAGCAGTTATTGATATTATTATTATATTACCACTTTTATTATATTATTATTATATTACCACTTAGAATTACTAAATTTATTTTCGGAAAAGATATAAATCGAACAAGAAAGGAGGATAATTAGGAAATCTTAATGAATTAGTCTATAATCACAGTAGAGAAAATTTTGTAACAAGAACGAGAGTAATTATTATATTTATACATTTTGAGGACATTTGTATGAATATATAAAATTCAGTTATTACATTTATTTTATTTCAATCAAAATTATTCCAAACACATGCAATGAAACTAATGTATTTGATTCAATTTCTGTAATAAATAAAATAATTAGAAAATCAATCAATATTTTATAATAAGTTTATCTTTCTTAGAAGAAGACAATAGGAAGTATTTTGAAGGACGAAAAAGTATGTCAAAGTATTTTTTATTTAGCTGGCGCCAAAAACAGGAGAAAAAGAATTTGTTAAAACGACTGCGGAAACTGAAAGATCTTGTTTGTAGTACAAATGTACAAAGAAATTCTGTGTTTATCTATATCCTTTACGTCTTAATCTCCCACCTGCGAGTCTCGTCATCACTATTTTATCTGTAACTAACTTTTCGTTCGGTTCATTTAAGAAATTGTTGCTCGAGATTATTTTCCGGATTATCCTCAAAAAACAGTTTGTTAGGATTAGATTTTTTCAGAGTAGTCTTCTTCAAACTATTTTTTACTGATTTTATATATGTCTCAGAACTAATGTTACATTATCTTTTTTGAAATTAAACAAAATTATTAGACATTCTGTAAAGATTTTGTTAGATAAACTTATTAATAATTAATAAATATTATAACAGATCGTGCATTTAAATGATAAATAATTAATTATGCACTTATACACTCTGATATTAACCCTTTCAATACCAAATTATTTTCAATAAAAATGAAAAGATTATTATTAAGTCCTATACAAATTTAATATTTTCAATGAAAAATTTACCTTTTCTATAGATGTATGATTGATTAATCATATAAAAGTAAGCGCAAACATTTTAAGTGCACCTTTTATTTGAAAAATAAAGAATACTTTGTAAAATACACGTTGCTTTAAAGCTACAGTGGGAAGGAAAGGGTTAAAAATATATTTGTAACGTTTTACCTTTTGTTACTATATTAAATCTTTTTCCTAATATTGTCTAGTAACTATATTCACAATTTCACTATTATATTATCAAAAGCGAAAAAAAAATTTTTTTAATTCCAGAGAGTTTCGAATATGATACAAATGTTAAAGAGTACGAATGAAGACTGAACCAAAAATGAAAACGATATTTTCGTTTTAAGCGACAGCAGTGACCTCTGGGTCACTAACATATTAATTTTTTCCAATATAATTACTGTTAAAATTGATACATATATTGAATGAAATCTTGCAGAAACTGTTGATAAGATTAATTATAAATTTCGTTACAAAAAATTGATATAATAATGAGAAGTAATTATTATAATTAATAAAAAAACGTATATTTTAAAATAACTGCAGAAATAGATCTGTAATTCAATAATGCTGGAATTTTTTTCTTAAAGTTTAAATTATACTACGATTTTGTTGGTTCGACAGAAATCTTTTTTAATCGTGATTACTTATTATATTTAATTACAAATTAATATTTTTTAAATATTAACTATTTCAACAAAAACGCCAAAATACACAAATAAGTTTACAGAATATTGAAATATTTTGTACATTTTTGGTCAATACTCCGAATCGCGTACCACACTATTTGATGTGTCACTATCAAATTTCACGTATAATGTATTGTCTTACGGTCAATAAGTTGCGATCAAATGTCTTTAACATGTGGTATACGTGCATATGGCCACTTTTTGAGTAAATACCACAAGGATTGCGGAAGTATCTTGTTTGTCATACTTGTATATATCTTCTTCAAAATGTTAATCTGTGCTACAATATTTTCAATATTTCATAGCAGTGAAAGCAATTTTTTCGTAAAAAATAATCCATCAAAAAAGTAAAAATTGAAGAACTTTACATTGTCATCATTTAATAACTATCCACAAGTTTGATATTCGAATTAAATTTTCAAGAAATTAATGAATTTCAAGTGAAAAATCATAATCAATTGAATTTTGTAAAAAATGATTAACCTAACCAAAAATTTAGGTTAAATTTCCACCTCGCAAGTTGTTTCTTCGACATTTAACTCACTTTTCGTGTTAACATACAAATTATTTATAAAACCAATACTTTTCATGTGAACAATTTAAAATGTAATATAATTTTGCGAGAAAATAGCCGCGAAATGCAATTTATCAACACATAAAATGCGAACGATTCGGGAGCATTCTTAAGCGACCATAAACAGAGTATTTTGGCTCATATCTAAAGCTCTTTTAGGACACATTCTGGCATCATGTTATAACGAAATAACTGTGAGTGCCGACGATGCAACGATGCCACTCGTCGTGCGGTGTACAAAAGACACAACTTGCGCGCTTCCTACTTGGCGCGTCGACGTTTCACAAGAGGAAGCCGTACACGGAACGTTCGGCATGGCACAAATTAACGAATATAATCCCGACTACGTGAATTCGCGCGTTCTCCAGCATAAGCTTTTTCACGTTCAAGCAAAAGCTTGGAAAAGCTCTCTTACGCGAGGGCGCGACCGTCACAAAGCCTCTCCAATATTTTATACACCGCTTCAATTATGTTGCAAAAATGTAAATACTTTGAACGACTATGAATCGTAGATGTGTTTTTCTTTCTCGTCACTTTAACACACAATTAACACAAAACGCGTTGTTCAAAGAGTGAGAACAATTTTTATTCACCCTTCGTTTGCGATTAATTACATTTTGAAAATTAATTTTTTTAATCAAACACGTATACTAGCATTTTTTATTTTATTTTTCAACATCGTGTTCTTATTTGTCTAACATACATGATTAATGTTCTTGAAAGACTAAAACAAACTTTGTTTCCTTTTTTTTGTTCTTTCTTTATACTCACTCTTTTTTTAACTTTGTCAATAAATTATGTAAAACTCAATTTAAATAAAACAAAAACTAATCTTCGGTATCTGTCAATTGAAAATGTTTTCACATCGTAAATTACACGGCAATGTGCATCGAAATAGGAAATTGATTTACGCAGGTAAAACATTCAGCTCCAATAAGCAAACAAACACCTCGCATTTGCAATCGTCGAATTAATTAAAAATGTTGGAGCACGCGCGTTTTGTTGTCGTGTGATGAATGTATATCATTCGACTTATTACTTCTGTAATCGCACTCAATGGGACATTAAAACTCCATAATTTCATTCATTACGCAGCGTCACAATCACTGCCGACCTTTTTGCTTCTTTTCTCTGCCGAGCGACTTTGTCCGCCCGTCGGATTTCGTCAAACAGACTTGGCCGTCGCGTTTTTGCATGAATATCGCCAATTACGATTCACTGTGCAATTTTTGTTTCACCTTTCTTTATTTAACCAAACAATAAAATAACAATATTATCAAATAGTTGTTTATTGATTTCATTGAAATTTTCATTTGCAATAATAAAATTGAAATGTATTATTGCCATATTTTCGGATTTTGAAAATTATTTTTTAATACATCACATTAATTTAAAATGATGATTAAGATTTCTAAAAAAGAAACTAGTTTAATGATCGAAACTTTCAAAGAAAATTTTTAGCATTTTTCAATATTAATAAAAATCACACATTATTAATCATTTAATTTGTTTATTCCCTGGTCTTGTTTCAAAAAGAAAATTTAATTTTAATTAAGAACTTTCAAAATAGATGATTTGCTATATATAATATGTTGTTATAAATGCGAATGAATAATTCCGAGAGTATAATTAATAATTTTGTCAAAATATGACAGTTGAATAAGCAAAAGTGTTGAAGACAAGACGTATGAAATTAGGTAAGGTAATTTTATTCATTTCGTCTCTGTTTGTCATCGCAGAATTAAAGCGCGCGCGATAGGTAACGCAATTTTGTATGAAAGTAGTTGAGGTGAAACGAAAATTACAGTTCTTAACAAGATGCAACAAAGCGTTACTGATGATTTCAGCTTTAAAATTATTATGAATCAAAACTTCTGTCAAATTTTAATAGCATAAAGCACAATTTTCAACATAAGAAATCTTTCACGTGATTTTTCACTATCATGCTAATTGTGATTTTTAATTTAAAATGCATATTTATTCAAAATTTTTGTGTGCATTTGGTATAAACTAATTTGTTGAATGATATTTATGTACGATATCCACGATGTAAAATATAAAGGTTGCATTTAATTATTCAGATTGGAAATAATCATTTGAATGCTATTTTATCGAAAGTTTTTATCTCTTGTACTTGTTTTATAATGAGTGTACCGATAAAGTTGAAATATATATATATATATATATAGGTAGACGAATGAAATAAATTTTTTACAAGCAATTAAAGCTAATTGATCGTTCTTTTATTGTCGAATCTACTACGGAAATGAATTTTCAGTCTGATTGCTTCTTAATTAATATAATCTAGTTTATTTACGTATTTAATATAAATTGAAAAAACAATTCAATTAATATAATATTGGAATGTTTTAAAAAATGTTGGTAATAAAATGTTAATTTCTTGTATACAAAATGTAAATAAATTACATAATTTTTGGTTGAAGAAAATGTATACAGCTTAAACTAATTTGGTTGTGCAAGTTTTAATAGGAACGTATTTCAAAGAAATTTCCTTTCACACATTTATATTTTCAAAGCAAATTTGTATTTTCACATCTGTATTCCGATCAAATGTTTATTTTAAATAATTTTAGAGAATTTCTAGTCAGTCAATTTAAATTTGATCAACTTTTGTGCAATAAAACGTGTTCAATATTTTTTGTTTTTATTCCTCATTTTTAGTATATTTTATTTTCCTTAAAAAAATGTAAAAGAATAATGTGATAATAAATATAATATCAGATATTAAACGAAGGTAAAGACAAAAATAATTATATAAAAATTATTCAGGAAAAAATCTTCTCTTAATCAATATCTAAGATGATATAGGCGCTAAAATAAAACAGAATGACAAATTTATCAGCGAGGCAGAAAAATGATGAGAAAAAGTGATGATAAAAGGTATCCTTTTTTACGTTTTGCTTTGTCTTACTTTTTTAAATATTATTTATTGCAAAAGTAAGTGAAATAAAGGTTGAGGAGAAAATAAGTAAAATATTTATACAGATAATAAACAAAATTGTAAATATAAAGTTACAGTTAAATATATAATAAAAAAACTTTTTCTGTGTAATTCTCGAAAATCTTTTCATTGAAATCACTAACGTATATTTATTTTACTCGTATAAAATACATATAAAATATATAAGTGATTTATAATTTGCGGCGAGAAAGATTTTGTTGACCTTTTGTTTTATTAATTAATCCATTTCTCTTATAGGGTATGTTTTAATGTAAATTTTACATTTTTATCATGTAAATTAATAATAACTAACAAAATTCGCTACAATATTTGCATATATTTGAATTATCCAACATATAAGTTAATTTATGAAATGTATATTGAACAACTGAGGAATTTTATTGCACAAACATACTTTATTAATTACCATATACCGGTGTTTTTCAAAAGCACAAATTGGCATGATTATTTATAGTATTAATACCAGCTTAACTTTTACATTTTAAAATGTAAAACACAATTTATGAATTTGTTCTGAATCGCTATGAATTCAATATTAACAAAAATAAAATATCATATGTGATTTAATTTGTCAAATAAAACTATTATTTCAGCTTTTAAATAACTTGCAAATGAACATTTTGAAATTGATCATATTAACTTTTCTTTTCATATGGTTCTTATTATATCATCTATTAAAAATACCATGTATACTTTTGCGTTCGACTAATTCATTAACCATTTTTCCTCAACATTCGTATGTACGATCTTCTAAATTTTACAAAGATACTAACCGTGTCGAGAATGGCCGTGGTCAGGCCGGATGCTGTCACTATCTAAAAGCACAATCCGCGAATTCGCGAAGTGCGTCAGCTGAAGGTATTCCTCGGTTACCAAAAATCACTGGGCCTCGTGGGCAAGCTGTGACGTGCGTTTAGTTCACTCAACACTAGTCACACATCAATTTCGGCCAATTCGTGGCAGGCACGGTTGGTCGCGTATACAGAGAAAATCGCTCACAATATTCTTATATGACCGGACAAAAAAATCAGCCAGACCTCCGTGAATAACGAAGCAACAAAACTTAGACCAATTTTGCCAATAACAATTTGTTATTCTCTTTTGGAATACAAAATTCTATTTTAATACAAAATTGTTGAATTGCTGTTTGTCGAATATTTTCGAAATGTTTCGGGCTTTTTGGTTTTTCGCGCGTGGTTGCGCCAGGGACAAGTGTGTGTGTGCGTGGAGCGAGCACGTGCGACTAACGGGGTGCAGTGCGTCGCTGCGGTGCGCGGCGCCCGATTGACCAGCCGTGTCTGCCTTTTCGACGCAAAGAATCCCTAGGTTTGGGATTTGGGCATCACTAGATTTCTCCCACCCGCTGTATCGTTCCTTTCCATCCCTCCTGCCCCTCGCACTTCATCGCCCCAAGACTTTCGACTCGACGGAGCGCCGTCATCCCTTTTGCTCCCCACCCTTTTCTAACCAAGTGCTCCATGCGCCCCACTCGTGTGACTCATCGCGCTCTCATTGGCTCAACGTCGCAGGCTTTTTTCAAGGCGGCCCGACCAAGGCGGAGCTTAAACGCGCCAGTGGGCACTCCGGAGCGCGAGAGCACATGGGGGCGGCAACAACGCCGGGGTGGAGCGCGCAGCGACGCCACTGGTGAAGACGCCCGGCGCCATTGTTTTCCGCGCGAGCGCGACGCCAGGCGTCGCGACGCCACTCGCACCCGCAACGTCGCTGCCGACGCCCGCGCGAAACCCGTTTTACCCTAAGCTTCAAACGGCACAAAACACTCTCTCAATTTTGGGTCCCTTATTTTTTGAAAATCAAACGAAAAAGGCCCCAAAACCAACGCCGCGTTGCGCTCGCGTACTTTTTGCGGAATCGCGGCCCGAGAGTTCAGGCAGAAAGAGCATTTTTGGTGCGGATCACAAGAAAGGGTGCTTCTTCTGTCGGCTTCGCCTTTGAACTTCTTTCTTGTATTGCGTTGTATTTTTTTCTTTCTTTTTTTCTTTTTCGTCTTTATTTAGCATTTTGTATGTTTTCATTTGTATGATTTTTTTAAAGAAAAAGAAAGGTTTTCGAATTGTTTGTGGTGTTTTGATCACTTGTGCGTTAACAGGGTAGGCCAGTGGTTTGTGAGTTTCAAGTTTTCAACAAATTTCGTATGAGGATGTTCACGAAGCACAAGAAATCATGTCTTATCAACACCATAAGATACTATTTCAAATTTAACAATTGTATACGTAAAAGCTATACCTTCAACTATACTTATCTGTAAAGTGTCAAAATAGTATAAACAATACTCAATACTTGCAAGAAATATATATTAATTAACTAATTAATGTAATAAAAGAATTAGGAGGCAATGCAATTTTGTATAGTGTATTTATAATAAATAATTCGTGATACTAGCAGGGGACAAAACTGAAATTGTAATCATATTACAACTTTTTAGGTGAATTCGTCGTTATTATTATACATATTCCTGGTAAAATTGCTAGTATACCCGCGCAAAAACAAAGTACGGCGACAGTACGGATACGATTTTTATCCGTACTTTTCGTACTGGAAAGTACGGATAAAAATCGTATCCGTAATGTTGCCGTACTTCTTTTCACGCGGATAGGAAATGATATTTCTAAAATGATTCAGATATTGGACATACAACTGCAACATAACCAACAAAATCAACGTACAAAGGTGGTTTAATTAAAAATCAATATCGCTGTTCTGTGCAACTATACATAGATATTTTACATGTATAAGACATTTGTATTTTAATTTTTAAACAATTATATATGCAATAATCGTGATTACAAGAATGTTATTAACCATCATCAGAATAATCTGAAAATTTTTCACTATATTAAGAATATGCTTATATTACGCATATATATAAAAGATTCAACATTTCTTATCTTTTTACATCGTCTACATATTACAATAAAAAATGCTTAATTCTGTATCTGGATTTCAGGAAATATAATAAATATATGGTATCTTCTAGACGATTTTTTAGGTTAAATATTTATTTTGTAAAATATATCATACGCATACTTTTTATTATCATTTTTTCATATACAATTAAAAAAATCTTTTGTATTTTTACAATCCATGTTAGAGTTAAACTTATACAAAAATGGCCGATCACAGCTACACCTATATTTTAACGCAGAAATGAACTTATATTTTAATTGTAATATCTAAAGTAGATAGTCAAATGTAATAAAATATTGCTTATTTTCCCGAAATTTTTATGATATTTACTCCTGTAGTTATATACTTGATGAAGTTCTTATTTCCATAACAATATATGTGATGTACCCCAATGAGGCTCTAACCAGGTTTGCATATCACAACGTTTCATAATAGTAATAGTTAATTAATAAGTAATAATTAATAATTAAACTGTTAATTAAGACAAAATTTTGCTATTTGTATTAGTGAAATACTACTCAGACTTCAATACGTGTTATATGATATATAGCTTAATGAGCAAGGATTAACTAATCAGATCAATAGCAATTCATTAAAATTACTATATATATATGTAAAAACTATATATATATGTTACAAACACTATATATAATATATATATATATATATATATACATTATGTATGAAGCCCAAGAAAACTTAGGTATACTATTCAAATACAATTCAGACGATAATGTGTTTTTATTTATCAAAATGTCTCTTTTATTCGTATATATTTTCAAACAAAAAATTAACATTCTTTTGAATTATCAATTAATTAATACCGATATAAATGATTTATATCGTTTATATCTACATAATGCTAAATTTCTTAATTTACAATTTGATAATCAAAAATTAATTTTACGAATAGCAGAACTACAATAAAAAATCTGTAACTTACAATCTGGTAGGTAATAAATGATGTAAAACACTGGTAAAAGCGCAAAACTCGTATTACGAACTTAATCCGCAACGTGTGTTTTTTTTATTTTTGCATACGTTTCGATCGTTGAATCAATCGAATATAACTGAATTTAAAGCTTACCATTTTGCGGAATCATTGGCCGCGCATTTTAATGAAAACCATTGCGGGAAAAGCAACGCAAATCCGTTATAATCTATATATATCGTGTGGTCAAATATGAGTTATCGCGGATTACAGCTGGGAAAAATGGCAAACATACATTATTCGCACGCAGTTTAATTAAATACGTAATATCGTCGTGCCATTACGCCAACAAAAGTAAACAGTATAAATTGATTTGCAAAATAATTCGATGACCCACCACGCAAATATTACATCGTATTAACTTTAGTAATTAATCAAATGATATAATAATAATATTTAGGTGCATAAGCACGATATTATAAATTCAAAATCATATTAAGTAAATTAAATTTTAAACACCAAAAACTTTATAATTAAATATACAATCGAAATATCTGTTACGTTATGTAAAGTAAACATTTTTGTATAATGCCTAAATATTCATATAAATAATTCCAAAAATATCACGAAATATTACATATATATGTCTCACAATAAAGAAGGAGAAAAAAAGATGCACCAAACAGATTGAAGATGGCGCCCAATTACGTCCGAACATTTGACTGACACTTCTCATTTATTTTACAGCAGTTTGCCTATACATATATCTAAAGGTGTATATATCTAAACACGCCCAAATATTTCGCCTGTGTTTTTGAAATTGAAATAACATAATTAACGTAGAGATATTAAAAAGCGTGGCTCCCGCAGCTTCTGAATTCATTTGCTAAATCGAACGAATCAATTTATCATATATACAACACTAGGAGATTTTGTGTCGTGAAAAGTTTAGCCAGATTTGGGGTTAATTAATTTCGTTTGATTGACATTTTGTAGTCACGATAACTAAATATGATCATGTATTTACCCAGAATACTTTTCATATTATTAAAAAAAGACTTTTTAATTAAACTTAAAAATTAAAATAAGTTAAAAACACGTGAGATTAGATTTGTTACATCTTTAAGTATAGCTGTTTTTATATATAAAGCATAAATAGTATTTCGAAGGTATAAACGATAATTAAATGTATATAAAATGAGTCTGTTATGCGGAAGCATATACAGAGAACGATACAAGTGAATTTTAATGTTCTCTAATTTCAGGGTTTACCGCTCAGCAATGAGGACTATAAACAGCAAGTGCATTGCGGCAACGAGCACCGACATCTCGGTGTAATCAGACACCCAACTTGGGGAGACGCAATGTAATTGAAAACATCCGGGAGATCCGCACTTCTGATCCAAGCCGCGCACTTCCCTGATGCATCCTTGTCGTCTTCGCAATTAAAAGTCATTTATTTTTCGCTCCACTTTTTATCTTCGCTTCACCTGTTTCTTCTCTTTCAACTTTAACCTCTTCTTCTACATCTTCTGGTACTTTGTTTTAAAAATCTTTTTTCACTAATAATACGTGTAGGGGAAGTTGGTAGACGAATTTATGGAATTTACGAAAAATTGATGAATTATATATTTAAATATATTGGTTGTTAATTCAAATTGTATAAAAAATGACTTCTTTCATAAAAAATATTATATTGTATCCTTCATAATATAATATTGTGTATAATAATACAAAAAATATTATTCTTTATTTTTAAACATGTTTTATTCTAATTAGTATACTTTGATTCTTATTTTTATAAGAAGGCTAAATTTAATCCATATTACTGTTCCATAAAATCGTAAGGGTTAAATGTAAAATTCTTAAGAAAAAAAAAGATAAAAATATGTCCCCAATTGGTCGTTGCATGTGATATATATATATCATTATGACCAAGAACGTGTTGGGTGCGATAATACTTTTCCGAATAGATGGCTGCAGCTAAGTAGGTGTAAATATACTCGGCGCAGGCCAAGTTGGCCGTATCTTTGACAAAGAACGCACCGCCAAAGAAGATTTTTCTTTCGCCGCTAATAATTTCAATGGGAAGATTTTCTCACAGGGCGCCTGCACCTTTTATCTCATGTTGCCTCTGTCTCGACCACGTACCCTCATAATCGTCAATGCGCGCACCAAAACTTTCAATGGCAAAAGAAAACGGAGTCTGTGATGAATGCCGCGCTACCGTCGCTACCATATATTTTTCTCCAAATAACCCCACTACGGAAGTTTCATCAGAAAAGATACTTAGTTTTGACTGAAATGTCCGACGATTTGTAGTGACGTGTTTAGTACGATCGAAAATGCAGAAATGTTAAATTATGAAAATACAGAGAAAAAAGATGATCTTTATTTTTTCGTATTTTACACGCTGATCACAATTAATCTAAAAATGTGTGTTTCAAATTGAATACTTACTGAATTTTCATTAGTACAGAGACAGATGCAAAATTGCATGAAAAATTACTGAAATTTTCATTAAAAATGAATGCTTTTTCCATTAATTTTTCATGCGTTTTTAATAATATTTCATACATCAAAGTTCAGTAATTTTTCGCAAAATGTTGCATCTGTCCCTGTACTACTGAAAATGCAGTACATTTTCAATTTCGAACATAAACTTTTAGATTACTCGTGCTCTGTGTGTACAATTATAAATTTTAAATTATCTATTTTAATATTACAAATCTGTTCAAAGCTCTGAATTTCCAGTTAAAAATGTTTTCTTTGAAATACAAAGATTTGGTAGAAATTATTTGCTAGTTAATATTTTCTTTTATTTATTTTATTATTAATGAGTAAACTAAATATAAATTTGTATACAATTTTATTAACATAAGTGTAGCAATTTATTCTTACTAATATTGTAATATGAAAAAATAGTATATTCCTCAACTAGGGAGAAAAGTTGAGGAATATCCGTCTCACACGAGTCGAATCGGCAATTTTTCTCTAGTTGAGGACGATATTTTTTATTACTAGAAAAAAACCATAATTAATCATTTGGATGAAGAATTCCTTTTCACGCGGAATGAGCATATACAAAAAACTGAAAAAATTTCAATAATGAGCTTCATAAATCGCTACCAGTATATATTTTTTTACAAAAATATGTATTTTAAAAAACAATTATACACGGAATCAAAAATGTAGTTATTAATGTGGTAATACATATAAAGTACGTTGCATTTTAACCTACAAATTAGTATAACATGTTTACAAAGTAAGTAAGAGCTTCTTCTTGCATTAGCCAGTTATCTTAGAATAATAGTAATAGTGCCACACTTTCATAATAAGGAAGTTTGTTAAATATAAGAAGATTGTAATAATAAATATAAGCGGTAGGTATGAGTATGTGTGTTTAAAGAAAAGACTGTAAACCAAGTTCGTTTCCAGGCCGTAAGGCCGAAATGTTAATAAAATTTATAATAAGGAAGTTTGTTTAAGGAAGTTAAAACCGAACTCTTACTTTTTTGGTAAGAAACTTTTTAGTAAATAGCGCTGCCAATATAACTACACGGAAAGCGAAATCGAAGAAAAATAGTTTGACAACTGCTGACAATATAAAAGCTTAGGCGGTAAATTTTTAAATGTTGACGTTAGAGTGAAAAAAACTCGAGCGTCAAGGGAAAATACCGTGGGAGTCAAGAAATTAAACTTCAACTCGCATTTAAGGAAAAAAACCAACCAAATTGATACTTTCATACCATAACTTTTGAGTTATGACAGGTTTTCATTCAAATTATTTTATTTTTGTTAAAATTAAGGAATTAAAGTATAAGATGTTATGCTATTTCTCTTTCATTTCGCTTTTCGTGTAGATAACGTGTTATACTTTAATTTTAATATCTAGATTTTTGGTTATGTGTAAGAAAATATAAATAATTGTTCAAATTAAAAATAATATCTTTTATTATTAACAGAAGATTCCGTTCAGCTTAGTCAGTAAAAATAAATCTACTTTTCTTCTCAATTAATTCTCAAATGTTCACCTATTTTAAGAGATAAGAAGATTTAATTTGAAAAGTCGATACCTGTTTTAATCAAAATTGATGTTAATTTTTTAAAAATTGTGGTTTTCCCAAGAAAAAATATAATACATTATACTATTTTACATATGAACTTTATGTTATCGAACAAACACGAAACTTTTTGATCTTTGTAATAACCCAACATCCCACTTAAGCAGTCCCACCCATTAGCCGCGGGCCACTCCACCCAGCCGAAAACAGCTCCCGAAAAGTGAATCGGGTTAATTCATATCGGCGAGCCAACGGGGTCTCGCGAAAATCCACGAAATCAAAATCCTTTCTCTCTGTGTCGGCGTTGGTGCGCGTACCAAAGCACAGCTGCTTTGGCGCTTAGCCGGTAGTTTTTTTCAGGGCGGCGACAAGCGGCAGCACCTGGACCAAATCCGAGGGAGTGAGCTGTATTCGAATGCGCCGAGCCGTGCAACGAGTGGTCGCGAAAAATAAGGGGACCCACCCTTTTGCCCCCCTCGGCACCCGCGTACACACTCCTCCCTATTTTTTTTTTTTCAACTCTCTTTTTACCTTTTAATGTTCTTTCTTCATTTCTGTAATAACTATATGTATACTCAAATTTTAACCACTTTCTTTTTACTTTTTTTCTATTGATGAAAAAACAGATATTAATTCTTCTTTATTTTAATAATCAATTTTCTATATTTTCAGCATAAATTTGAAAAGTATTAAAAGGAAACAATTTCTTTTTAGTTTTTTTTTCAATATATTAAAATTGATAAAAAATCTAAATCAACATAGTATTTTTAATATATTTTGTTATAAAATATTTTAAAATTTCCCCTCTGTTTTTTTTAGTGTACACGCGTTTTATCCCTCCCTTATTTCCATTTTTTAAAACTACTTTTCACTTACTCTCTTCCGTCCCCCTCAATTTTTTCTTTCTTTTTCGATTTTTTTTTATTCTTTATCATCTCGCTCTTTCTGTATGTATCTATAATGAAAAAGATGCGTGTGCTCGTCGGATCTGTACCCTCTTTGAGTACGAGGATGCGCGGCCGCATGTTGTCATAATGAGTCGGGCCCCCTTTTCATTCGACGTCGGCGCAGTGCCTCCACAGAGAGATTAAAGCGCCGCGAGATCTTCCGTGCTTTATTTATCAACCGCCTTTCTTTTGCAGACTTTTCGTATATCCCTCGTTTCTTACTTTTCGGGACCATCATCGTGTTCTTGCCGTCAGTGCCCTTTCTCTCACTAACCGCAGCGGGTTTTGTGATCTTCTCGAGGATTTGCGGAAAGATTTTCGATAATAATGACTGAAGCGCCATTTAAAATTTTACACACTTATATACTTTTGTTATCCATTTTGTTTGTTTTTTTTCTTTTTATTAAATAAAATATATATTTTCTTAAACGTAAGAAATATATACAATATACTTGTACGGAAAAGTATATAACAAAATATATGTAAATATATAAATTTTTGCTACTAAAATGTATTGGAAAATATATTTTAAATATATTTCAAATATATTTTGCAAATATATTTCCACTTATAAGTTTACAAATATATTGTAACAGTACATATTAAATATATATTAAATACATAACTCTTTGCTTTCATGCATTCACATATATTCTCCATATATTTCAAAATATATTTTGTTACGTTAGGGCCCCACATAGGGACGAAAATATATTTCTCAATATATATTTGAAATATATAATTTCTTACCGTTTTATGTATAAAAAATTCTACATATTTTTAATATATCTTTTATATATTTTTACGAATATATTTTAAAAAATATGTAATAAATATATGGCAATATGTTTTTTTTCTTTAATAAAATATTAAAAATATATTTTATATAAATTTTGAAAATATATTTTTTATCGCGTAGGGGTACCGGAAAAAAAATAATAACATTATATAATATGTTATGTGTGTAATGTTAAATGACATAATGTTCATAATGCGACATATCGACAAAAATGAAAACCCATATATTTGAATAAATAAGATCATTTTTTTTAAATATGTTATTCAATATTTCATTAATTTTTTTATATAAATGCCATTGTTTGAAAGATTGAATTTTAATTGAAAATTTTGTCGGAAATAGCTTTTTTATCTTTTAGTATTTTTCAAAAACTTGTGGGCCACTTTTTTAACATAAATTAACATGTCATTTTGATAATGATGTCTCAATTATGAAATCTTGAAAAAAAAGAAACACATTTTTTTACAAATATGAAACACTTTCATATTTCTCATGTGAATCATCGCTGAGACGTTTTGCATTCAAAGTAAAATATACAAATTCCTCTAATTAAAATCAGTCTCTCGTCAATACTCGTGGAACATGAAACCAGTTCTCAGCATCATCGAATGTGATACTGTTTTAGCGAGACTTATATACTCAAAGACACCGAAGAAAAAACATCATGGATTAGTTCGTCTCTGTCTTGGTCGGCTTTTATAGTTTTTACCGACAAATTGTGGTCATTTTAAGATTATCTCAGAGAGACCGACAGATTTGTTTTCATGCAACTGAGTTTTTGCTTTTAAATGCAGAAATATTTATATTATTTTATATTAACGTATCTTATTTTTACATGCGTAAAACAATCTCTATTTGTTTTGTTATATTTATAACATATTTTTTAATATGTAAAAAATATAAATAAAGTGCAATAAATATCAGTAGATAAATTATGTACAAGCACTACAAGCTCTTATACATTAATGCTGTACGTTGCCAATACTTGCTCAGTACAGCAAAAGTGCCGACACATTTTTGTGTGTTTTTTCAGTACTCACGATGTTGACAAAGAACTAATGGACTATACATGGCAAAAGATAATTAATTTACAAACAATACTCGCCCTACATAAATGCAGTACGTTGTCGATACTGGGTCAATATTAAATATCGAAAAAATTTTGTATGATTTGTCAGTACGGGCTCAGTGTTGGAATGATACTAATGAACAATACATGCTAGTAGAAGAATGCCTACAACAGTACTGGCTCATCAATCAAATTCGTACATTGTGGATACAGACTCAGTATTTTGTTTCCAAATGGAAACTTAACTTACTTAAGTATAAAGAAATTTAGTATAGTAACAAGAAAGTCATAATTTAAATTATAAGAAACATATACAATAAAAAAGTATATAATAAATATTATAAATTATCTTTTTATAATTAAAAAAATACTAATGATTTCATTGTATTTCTGTACAATGTCAGTACTGAACTACATAGTAGGAAATCAGTACAATGCTTTGTTGGCACAAGTGTATTATTACTGTACTATATCTGTATCTAATTATCTCCTAACATTTTAGTTTACCAACATTGTGCTAATATCCACCCAGTTGATCATCAGTACCAAAAATGTATTCATTTACAACTGGGCCGTAGTCCGATTAATGTTATTATTTCAGTACTTAGTCAGTAGTGAAAAGCTGTAGAATTAATACAGATTCTGTACTAACTGCTAGTGATGACAAATCCGACAATGACATTGTGCCAATATTGGGCCATATTGCATTGTCTTTCTGGAAAATCTCCTTTTTAATTTTGTTATAAATCAAATTTTTTAACAATTTTATTTAAAAAAATAATAAGAATAACGTTATTTAGAGAAGAAACGTCTGTACAAACGTCATTTGATTGAAGTACATAGATCAATCTAGTACTCACAAGCCCTAGTAAAAATTTGATGCATATGACTTTTATAGGGATAGCCATAATGGAACTTGTTCTCAGTATTTCTGATCTGGGTCAAATTAGGTCTTTTACTTAGGCCAAGATGCGATATTCTGATAAGGTAATGCAATGTGTATAACGCTAGGCATCATTATGGTCATACTCAGGAATATCGTAATATGGTTTGCCTTATAAGAATCTGACTAGAACCACATCTGACAGCCATGACATAAGAATTACCTGTTTTTATTAGGATACTCTAATGAGAGCCTCATAGGGTTAGCCACAAGGCAATCACAACTTAGTCAACTTTCAAATAGCTAGAAACTCTTAACAATGATGTTCCAGAGTCTTGGTTGTTTGGTGATTAGATAGTTTACCTATATTGACTGGAAAGACGTTGACTTAAATCTTCTCAAAAACAAAATGTTTTTGTTTTAATTTGAAAATCTAATTAGAGCTTCTACACTAAGAAAAATAACTTACAATAAATTACTGTTTAAACAGTAACTTGACCACAGAATTCCTATTAACATGAAAGTTCCTGTTAAAAACAGTAAAAATTTTCCTTTCGTGCACAAAAATTCTTGAAAAACTCAATAAAAATTTGTATTCAGAAAGTAAATTTTCCAGTTTTTGACAGAATTATTTCGGTTAATGAGAATTCTGTGGTCAAGTTACTGTTTAAACTGTAATTTCTTGTAAGTTATTTTTCTTAGTGTAGGGAGCAGATGAACTGCTTCAGTTAAATTGAAAAACACGACCCAACAAGTATTATTCATTTGAAGTACACATACCAAATTAGTTCAACGACAATAAATAGATTGGTATATTGCGTGTAGAAAATCACTTGATTCGTTAGTACTATGACGAACGTAAACCTTCACAGTAACATCAAAAAAGCTATGCATTTGAACTTCATTTTCCAAAACATTTTAAATTAAGTTGCTCAAGCAAGTTCTTTCACAAAGCACAGCCCATACTTAATCAACATAAAAGTATCATCGCATACAGTGTACAAGCATTAAAACCGAGGCGTCGGGATTTGCAGCCTGTAAATCCCTGCGATCAAAAAAAAAGAGTATAAGAGAAGAAAAAAGAATGAAGAAATAGAAGAAGAAGAAGGTATAAGAGAACACCGCCACCTCGGGGGGTACGTGTAAGCCACCCTTAAGAAGCAACGATACAGCATTCGCGCGTATTCGTAGAATGTATGTATACTATATACATACACGGCGATTTTTTCTTCGTGCGAAACGCAGCGAATAATGTGCTTACGCTTCTTCTTTGCCGCGCTTCGATCTTTTCCTCATCTGGTCGCTTTTTCCATATAGCTTTTTGACCATCGTCGTCACACCGATGTACACACCTTTTTTTCCTCTCTGCTCAACAATGCATCGCCTTCGACTGTTGCGCGTATATTTACACGGTGTAGATTACTTTTCAGAATGGGCGCTGTGACGTAAAGGACCCGACACAAAGCTCTATTTGCCGACACCATTTTATATACTGTACCGTCGCGAGATTTTTTTCTCCCGATCCATCTAGTTTTCATGCGAACGACTGATCATTCGAGTTGATTTTCGTCGCTTTGTACCATACGAACTTGGATTTACTATCGCTTTGTCCGATCACAAAAGTCGCGGGTTTTGCTTTACCCGAAGTTATGTTTCCAATGGAATTTTTTTTGCCAAGTATAAATGCGCGTTAGAATATATATATTGCGTGTGACAATATGATAGATTAGAAAATAATATTGCGAAAAAGAAAGAGATTAACATTCAATATATATAATAGTTAAGAATAAGGTGATTTTGTACATTAAATTTAAATTAAAGAATCAATTTCTACGTTTGTCACCAATAAAAACTTATGAATTATTTGATACAATTCTGATTAATGAAATATTTTTAATAAAATAGTACTTAATCAAATGATGATTCATTATAAAATCTAAAAAGAATATTTATTTCATTTGTATTAAAATATATTGCAAACGTTTTTTTAGCATAATTGTTACCATATTTATTACTAATCATGGGATGAAATGCAAAAAATCGCAATAAATCACATATGCATAGTAAATAATGTTTTCTATATATAAAATATTACTATATGACATATAAACAGCTTTTTCTCACAAGTGTCGTATATAAAGTCTACGAGTACATAAATAAAGTTTCAACATTAGTTGTCAGCGATAGTCGTTATGCGTATATTTAGATTTTATTAGTTAAGTTAGGTTAGGTCTTATTCATTACAGTGATGCGGATTATAAATAAATGCGAAGATTATTATTAATGTGTGTGTAAATGAATTAACAAATTTAATAATTCGTTATGAGTGAACAAATAGAAATTACTAACAGAAATGATTATTTCTATCAAATCATCCCATGTTCCTAATCCTAAAGAAAAAAAAGAAAATGACACGAGTGAAGTTACAGCCTCTGTATCGAATTGAATCTTCCATACAGATTTAACTTCACTTTCGTCAATGTTTCCGCAACTCTGATTGATTGTATTGTTTTGATTTATTGAAAGTTAAAAAATTAAAGTTAGATTTTATCAAAGAATTAAAGCTGATTTTTATTTCTCAATTTTGATTAGTTATTTATTTGCATTTAATTGAAAGTGGAAAATAAAGTTATATTTTTAATCGAAGAGTTAAAGTTAGTCCATATATCTTAAAATTGTGAATTCTAGTCATCGTTTTTGAAAATAATGATGAATGCAAAAAATACCCATAATAATTAAAATAAAACATACAATAATTTTTAAAAGCAGATCACTTTTAATCGACGCTTTAGTCGAAAAAGGGGATATCTTCAATGTAAAAAGATAGGAGATATCCCCTTTTTCGACTAGAGCGTCGTAATAAATTAATTTGCATTGAAATTAATAATCAGTGTGAGACACGTAGCGTATCTAGTTATTAATAAATATGGCAACAACCCTAGTAAAAATTGATCGGACTGTAATATGGATGTAACGCAGGGAATTGGTATGGGCCCGATAAGGCGACGTCGCCTGATCAGGCCCATATAACTTCCCTTACATCCATATTACAGCCCGATCAATTTTTACTAGGAAATTACACTAAAAAAACTTTCATTCTATAGTTAAAAAAGAGTATCAGTTAATCTACAGGCATTTGTTGAATACAGAATAGGTTAGTCCGATATATGATACTACTATTTAATAAGTTCTATTATACAGTATACTGATAGACTCTTAGATTATTTTAATTGTAGTGAACTTTCAAAACCTTCAGGATTCTCTCCCCATGAAAGTTTCAAATTTAGGATCTTTCAAATTTTGATATGAAATGGCATTTCTATTTAACTCTAGAATTTGTCACAGCATTTAACATATAATATATTTAAATCTAGAGCCAATTACACATTCAAAATAGAATCACTATATAGATATAATGTTTATTAAATAATATCATAAAATCATCTTTGATAATATTTGACAAAATGTTGGTAATATGATATCAACATTCTTAAAATTCCCAACACTTAGCAGGTCAGTTTAAATGTGCCGCCAAAATCGTTGATTCTCTGATTTCATTTGAACACGTTTGTCAGAATCGAGAAACGATGCGATGCAAAAGTCTTTTTCTCTAAACGAACAAACATATTTAAAGAAAATAAAGAGTACATTTGACGGTTTTTGCTTCCAATGCCGCAGAACGAGACGAACAGTTGGTGTCTCTGACGAACCATCCGACTGTGATTGACCATGTTACACACTGCGATGAATTCATCACGATACGGTCTTTCAGCACGGATTAACGTAGCACGCAATTCACAGTCAAAGGGAATATAATAAAATTCTACTAAATACTATACACGCATCGTACATTCGGGTTATCTTCCCGAAATGTGATTCACGATCTGGCCACCTTAATCGGTCCCCTCTATATTCTTGTCCAAATTAGATTACACTGGAATTTCGACTTCATTGTATGTTATTTGTCTCACAACTTTGTGGACAAATGGCCAAAACCACTTTTTATTCTCACCCGATAACAACATCAATTTCACGCTGTTGTGTACAAAATTTAATCAATTACGTTAATACAATTAAAAATTGAACAAAATTTCCATATTAATAATTAATCTGGAAAATATAAGGAATAAAAAAATAATAAGCAAGAGAAAAGTATTGTAGGTTTATCTATTTATTGATTAAAAAAATATGAAATTTACGTCACTTTTTTTCTCCGTTTCTTCCTTCTTGTCTTGTTTTTATTTGTTTGTTTGTCATATTTTGTTTGTCTTTCATTTTTTGTTTGTCGGTCACCTTTTGTTTGTCGATCAACTTTCTCATCATCTGGAATCGATTCTGCTAAAAATAATTGAATTATTAACCCACACGATCGTAAATATAAATGTAAAAATATATTTAATTTATACAACTTATTGCCGCTTTTTATAAATATAATATAAGAATTATACATTTTAAATATATTTTTTATATATTTTTGAAAAATATACTTAACATTTATATTTAAAATATATATCATTTATACACCTTACTGCCGGAAATATATTTTTTGACAAGAAATATATTTTTTTTATATTTATGAAATATATTTTCGATCTTGTGGGAATATTTGTTAAAAAAATTATGTTTTTTAAATGAACAATTATTCTGACTCTATTGTTACATTTTATTTGCAGTAGTTTGATGAATTATATTTTGTATGTTATTTTACCATCAGGATCTTGGTCCCTTCTACCGCCCCAACCTTTTCTGCATTCAACAGGATCATTTTGTTTTATATGAGAGATTTCAATATTTTCGGGTATATTTAATTGAAAATTTATTTTAGAAATTTTACTTCCATGTTTTAGAGAATCATCATGTGTTGTAGATAAATATGTCGTTGGTTTCTATAAATGTATTTATAAATATATAACATTATATCTTTATAACATAATAAATATAAATTAAGTAATTCCAGAAAGTTTTACTATCACTCTTACAAATATCTTTTGAAGGCTAAAAGAATCGTTTGAGGTTAAATGGATTTTCTGCTTAAAATAACGACAAAAAGAATTCCTTTTACAATTAAAAGCAAATATTCTAATATTTATAGAAATT
>JABFPJ010001628.1:0-24267 GCA_022817425.1 Gryon sp. ZL-2020 | reverse complement strand
AACAAATACGATAGTAAGATCTACCATTTTGTAGTACATTTTACCGCAAAAGTGGTAAATGTTATCACTTTTTGGTAAAATTTACCATCGTATTTGTTGTGTCGACCATTTATTTTTTTGCGTGTGGCTGTAAGCGTCAGCTAATAATTTTGTACCAATGTTAGCAAAACAGTGAATAAAATGTTGGTACAACTTTCGATAGCAATGTCGTCTGCCGGCATGGTTACAATCTTGGTTCAACTATAAAAATTGTTGTAATGATGATATTTCCCATATAGGTAATAAAAATCTAAACATTATACCTGGGTGCACTATATATTTGTTACACCCTGTATTAATAATAAATAATAATATAATAATAATAAATATGCATAATAAAACCTAAACCATAATATACGTACACATAGGTGGCACGTACAGTGTTCTTTCTGAGTGATGTCGCCCCAGTACGGGAATGTCCTGATTGCTGTATTGACCTAAACGTAATGAAAATTTGCAAATATTATCTTTAGACTTGTGCGGGGAAATGACGAAGCGTTTTTTGTTTATAAAGTTATTAACAATTTTGAGCGAAAAAAGGGTCAGAAATGGCTATTTTCGAATTTTTTTTTATCGAAAAATTTGAAAATATTCGAACTTTGACGACGTCATGTTCCAGGCATAAGTCTGAAGATAATATTTGCAACTTTTCATTATTTTTAGGTTAATGCAGCAGTCAGGGCATTTCCCGTACTGGGGTAATATTACTCAAAAAGAACACTAGCGCCACCTGTGTACGTGCATTTTTTTCAGTTTTTATAATGGATTTATGTTCTTCGATATATAAATAAAATTCTGTGAAAAATTGAGATCATTACAACTTATAGTTTTTAAACTTTGGGTTAATTTTTTCACAATAAAACGGAAAGACACCTTAAAAGACTCAAGACAAACTTTTTTAGAGATCTTAATTAAACAATATTTGTAATTATTAATTTGAAAGTAATTTTGGCTAGTTTCTATCTTCGATATAGCCAAGTCTAACTGGTCTCTGAAGTCTTATTATTAATCCTTTATTAGAATTGCCGTTTTCAACGAGGCTCGTGGTCTAGTGGATAAAGTGACCAAATTATACTATGGAAAAGCAGGACGAGAGTTCAATTCCCAAAATAAGTAACATAATTTACGTGAGTTTTAAATAGACAAAAATATTAAATAACTCATAAAATGTGACTAAAAGAAAAATATTAACAACAAAAATTTAATAAATAAATTTTTTAATATGAATTATATCAAAATAGTTTTATCTGGCTGGAAACTAGGAGTACATCGCGTGACGTTACTAACTAGAATCTAATTAGTTGTACTATTCAAGCTCTGAACAAAGGCCAGTTAAATCTGGCTAGATACACTTAAAAAACGAGGCTAAAAAATTATTTGGGTAATGAGCGTTTGTAAATAACAAATGTCCTCGAAAAATAGTTCTGAGAAATAAAAGAAAATATAAACTGTAATTTTATGTGAACTGATACTGATTAAAATTATTTTATGCACCTTGGGAGCAGATAGAAGTGGAACTAACTCGTCCGACGGGCGAGATGTTGCTCTCGAGCTTCGATCCCGAGCCACTTCTCGCCCGGTCTTTCGGCACATAAAATAATGTAAGAGTCTCGGGCGCAGTGGCGCCCTCGGCACTAAATAACTATATTATTGAAATACAAATAAAATGGGTAGATCAAAGAAAGGATGCAACAATGAAAGAAAAGTATAACAATATAACTCAAATTATCGAAATATATAAAAATTCGTGTAAAAAAGGAAATATACATTCAACAATAATTGGGATATAATATACACATTTTTGTCTGACAAGTTGCACTTTTTTCGTTCAAAAGCAAAAAAACATTTTACAATACCTGAAATTGTGCATATTTATTTAAAATAAAAGTGATTAATATTAAAGGAGACAAATAGTTGCTTAATATAATTAATTTCTAATATTGGCAATCGTTTCTACAGTATAAATACTTTGAAAATAGATTAATAGACATTACCGGTAATTTAAAGCGCATTACATGAAAAAATCAATTTTAATACAATTTTATAAGATAATATGACATTGAAAATTCGACATATAAATTTGAAAATATCGATTCTGAATTATTTTGAAACGATAAAGCCAAGAATGTCGGATTTTCCATAAAGTTTAATATAGTTGCTTGTCAAATCGCGTACACGCGTTCCCGACTAATCTCAAGTAAGATCGTGAGCGCCACTAGAAACTAAGAGACATTAATAGCTGCAATCGAGCGATCTGTTCCTAAGGCCAACGATGGGAATTTACGATCGAACTGAAACTTTAGCCGGAGCGTTCATCAAATTGTGTCCTCGCTTTGACGTCGATATTTTAGCGGCAACGGTGACGTTGAAAACGCGCACAAAGAATCCCGTTCGGCTACATTTTATCCGTCATCGACCATCGGATAAACAACACGACGAGATTTATGATCTCTTTTTTCATCCGAATATGAAATATTTGTTATGCATTTATCGCAACACTTTTTATTGCAATTTTTAAACATTTTTATACCCACAATTTATAATAATTTATGTTTTATTGCAAAACTTGTTGTTCTTATTTTTAAATAAACATGATCTTTTAAGATTGATCAAGATTACACTTGTAATATTTAAGTAATTAACGACGTCGAGAAATCTCGTAACTCATCCAGCTTAGAAATTTTCCCTTCCCTCTATCTTCAACAGCCGAATCATACCGCGTTATATCTAATATCATCCTTGGATCTTGCTTCAAAACGTATTTTGGCGTAATGTCGCCTGCTGAGCAAATTTTATGGAAGAATCATCCTTAGAGATACGAAATTTTCTTTCACCAACGAGCCTTGTATGCGATGTGTCCTTCTGACCTTCATCGAATGCAAGCACTCACTACCATTTACCACGAAACTTTTTGCAAATTGTACAACGGACCAACAAAGTGCCGCACTATGGACAAAATTGTTATCTTCAGATGATTTGTTAGTACTCAAATCGGTTGTTATCTCCGTGAAATGTATACTAGAGTCTCGTCTATAAAATTGTGCTTGCTGTCAACTATTTGCTGTCTTCTTATCTTATTATTATTATTTGTGTTTCTCTCTTCCTTATTTTTCTACTTTCTACTTAATTATAATGTATATATCGATTGTATAAATACGGGAAATCCCCATTGTCCGGGTAGTGTACACCCATAAACGATGTCAAATAAAGAATATTTAAGTAATTTCTGTATTTTATATCACACCTTTTAGTGATTACGAATAAAATATAGTGCACTAAATTTAAATACTTTTTAAAAAATGACTTTAACGTGACATCTATATGTAGCGTCAAAGTAAAGTTATAAGAGTTCATTGTAATATTAACGCCCATATTAAATTACACCCGCTTTTCATTATCTTATGTTATATAATCTATGAATTTGAAAGGAAAAAATAAGATTTGTATAGCTTCAGTTTCTAATGATTATTGTTGTGACTCTTTGAAAGTTGAATATTTGAGTAGTTTTATAATTCCGTATGATATATGCAGCATAGCGGTTATTAAAATGTAACTTGTGTTATGTCATTCTATAAGCTTTCAAGTGATTGACTGTCAATGTATACGAATTGTCTGCAAATCATTTTAATCGTATTCTATAATTTTGTTTCAAGATTCAAATTTATCATAAGCATATTTTTTCGATTTCATAAAGTAAAAAGTTCTCTTTTTCCATTATGCATACTTTCTCTTCTTCTTCTTTTTTTGTGTCCACAAAAATTGCATGAAACATATTTGCGATTTTGTATGTATGTGGCAGGAAGCTTTGGATGATAATTGTTGAATGACGTTAGAGAACGGTAGTTGCTTATGACAGTGCGTCTGTTTCGTGGTGCTTGATGAATTTTCGTTAGAAAAACAAAGAATGATTTGCAAAAGGCAAGAAATAAAAAAGGTCAAAATTGAAATTGTACCCATTTTGCTTTTTTTCACGGTGACACATGCAGAACACGTGCTCCTTTTCACAGCTTCCTACGCATATTTATCATGAAAAATCTGACGACTATTTTCTTACGAGCGTTCATTTTTTAAATTTCCATCAAGGCGAGGTTTTCTCTTCGCACTTTTGTAGTCCTTTAAGTACATTATGCAATTGTGGTAACAAGTCAAATCAAATTTATATTTTGCCGAGTACTATTCAAATTACACGAAAATGTATTTGCATTTGTATGACTTATGTGTACTTAAACCTACGCGCGCAGTACTTTGCAAACTCTTTTTCTCCATATTCTTTCGTTGCAATCAAAATGACATTGATATGACTTGAATTTGAAATTAGAAAGCGCGATAAAATGTAGAAAGAGTAGGAAATTAAAAAAATAAAGATTAAAAGTGGCTTAAGTATTTATATTGTACATAAAGAAGATTATAAAGTTTTGAAAAGTCTTAAAAAATAATTTAAAAGAAAGGGTTCAGTTAGAAAAGAAAATAAAAAAATATACGTGGCGCCACTATTGTCGGTACTTCGGTTACAAGTTGTGTAGTTAAAATGTTTTCGATTTTTAAATTTTTGATTGTTTCATAAATTTTCATGATTCGCATGAAATTTCAAGATTTTTATGAATATTTATATTTTTCATAAATTTTAGACTTTTTCTAGAACTAAAAAGACTAAAAAAAGTTATTGGAATTAAGTTATTTAACATATAAAGCTAACTAAATTGTTAAATATTGAGTCATTATTATTAAGTCAATTTTAACAAGTAAAAAATCAATAGTAATATTACTTTGATACAGAAAAAAAACGAATACGAACTAAAAATAGAATATATTTATTTTTTATTAATAAAAATTAATTGCAAAAAGCCACTGGCAGGCAGTATTGGACCAGTATAGACACAGTACTAATTGCCAGCCGTTGATATCTGTGAAGTGTCAGAATATATTGGTGTTTCATCCCAGTGCTGGCTCGTACTCCATTTACAACGGTCACCCAATGGTGACCAGTAAAGTGCCAGTGCTCAGTCATTCGACAATTTCTATTTGGGTAGTTCTATTAGTCCCTATATGGTTTCTATGCGGTTTTTGACAATGTTTTCTATAAGTATCTGATAGTTCACATATGTATTTACAAATGGAATACCCGTTTTTAATTGGATGAATTAGGATTAACAGGTAGAAAGATCTGTTTTAAATTTTCTATTAGTATTTATGCGGTTTTTGACAATGTTTTTTATATTCTTCTATAAGACATTTTTAACTGGGTTATAATTAGAAATAAGATTCTTATTAACTTAAATTGCAGTGTAAGCTCACAAATTGTCTTTCAAACTAAAATTAAGAAATTATCTGACAATATTTTAAATATATACTTATAATATATAAGATACATACATACAAACTTAAATTTGTTTTAGGAAAAGAAAAGTAAATTAATACATGAGTTGCAAAATATACAAATAGTTCATGTTATGAATTGTTTTGAATGATCAAAACTTTCAGTACAAACTAATGTAAAAGAAAAATTGATATGCTATTCAAAATCAATGAAAGACCAAATATACATTTTACTTGTTACATCACGGGATTTGAAGCAACAATATTAATTATACGATAAACAGATGTCACGTGGAATGAAGTGTCACAAAGTCACATAAAGTACGATATAAACTGTAACGTGTTTGAACAATTCGAAAGCACCGACACAGTTCTTCCTGTTAGAAAAAGACATGGCGATGGCAAGATAATAGTTCATTCGTTGCTTCACGCAAATCCAAGAGTGCCACGCAAATATGACGAACGGATAAGTTTGCCTTATTTATAGATTACGCTCTGTTAGCAGGATAGTGTACGCAATGCACTTTTCCGCATACATTTGCGTGCATGCGCATTTGTTTTGCTGTGATATTTTGCTGTGAATATTTGCACACGTGCAAATATTCACAGCAAAATCGTGCATAAATCGATTACCGCATAAAGCCACAGTTGATTACCATTTCAAAATCAGTAGATTGCAGTTGCGTCTTATTAATTAATAATGAATTTGTGTCAAATTAGTTTAATAAAATTATGCTTGACATTGATATTTTTTAAATATATAAACATTTGACACATTTTTTGTTATACATATATAGTATTTAAAATTATTGCAAAACACTCCAAATTATTTTTTTAATTATTTGTACTTTGCCTAAAGCATTATAACACAAAATTACTGTATAATTAATTATGTTCCACTTTTTAAACCTGTTTTAAAACATACCTGTTCTTTTATCTAACTAATATATATAAATATGTAAGTATATGTTTGCTTGTTTGTTTGTTCGAGCATCAGGCAAAATCTACCGAACATATTTTGTTAAAATTCTAAGAGCAACTAGCTGAAATCCTCAAAAGTGTCGTAGGATATATAAGATTGCGATGTATAAAGTAGTTTTTGAAAAAAAATTTTTTGTATCTCGGGCATGTAAATCGGCACTTACGCTTCATGTCACTTGAATCGTAAGTCGCTTTTTTCAAACGATTGACGGCATGCTGTAAGAATACGGACAAGCGACGGCTAACTTCACATCTGTCAACCCAATCTGACAGTTGACAGAACAGAACGCCGTGATTTTGTAAGTCAAAAAAAAAATGATTTTTCAAATAAAAAAGTTTAAAAAAATAATATTCCGTGATAAAAGCGATTTAATAATAATGAATCGCGATACTGAGGAAGACTTTTCCGACTCTGGATCGTCCGTTGATGAATTTCCGGAAACTGTTGATGAGCTGGCCAAAGATGCCATGCAACAACTACTGCCAGAAAAATCCGCTGCACGGTATAATGATATTTACAAAGCATTTAAAGAATGGATAAAGAAGGAACATGTCACTCAGATAAATCCGAATGTACTCCTGGATTATTTTTCGATGTTATCCCAGTACAAACCAAATTCTCTTTGGGCCATTTATTCAATGTTGAATAGTCAGATTAGTATTAATCACAACATTGATATAAGCAAATATGGCCCACTTCTGGCATTTATAAGGCGCAAAAATGAAGGATACAAATCCAAAAAATCAAAAATCCTGACAGCAGCTGAAGTCGAAAAATGTCTAACAACTGCCAATGATGATGTTTGGTTAACCACAAAAGTGAGCTATTTTTTATAGTAACGATCTCTTTTCATTATATTTATAATTTCTGATATTGAAGGTCTTAAATTATCAAGGTTGTTTTGCTTTATGGCATATTTGGAGCTCTTAGAATGGCAGAAATTACAAATGTTACAACAGGGGACATTGAAGATCACGACGGATTATTACTTGTGAAGATTCCTAAGACAAAAACAAAGGTTGAGAAGTCTTTTGTAATTCGAAGGCCTTATTATGATCTAGTCAAACATTACGAAAGCAAACGCCCCGATGATCCTACCGTAAAACGTTTTTTTTAAATTACCACTCAGGAAAATGCACGAAACAAGTAATTGTTATAACATATAAATAAAATTAAAAAAAAAATACTTTAAAAAATATATAAAGATTATGTTTTTTTTCTTTCTTACTTTTTTCCATTTTGCTTTTGACATTTCAATTTTTTCTCGTTTAAAATTGTCATAAAAACAAAAAACTTTGAATTGAAAAAATTAAAAAAATTATGGAAAATTGAAAGACTTGAAAACTTTGAAAAAATTAAAAAATTGTGCAAAATTGAAAAATTTGAAATAAAAATGAATATTTTAAGTAATTGGGCGATACAAAATTGGCAAAATGCCAAAAGACATTGCATCATTTTTGGGGTTGCCTGATGTAGAGCTTTATACGAGACATTGCTTTCGCCGTACATCGGCATCTATTCTTGCCAATGCAGGTGCAAGTAGCGACAGAATTCGTCGCCATGGTTGCTGGAAGTCGGAAAAAGTAGCAAATCTTTATGTGGTCGATTCTTTTCATTACAAAAGCGCAACGCATGATCAGATATCATCGGCAATCATACCTAATAAACAGAATCTCCCTAAGAATCATCTACTAAGCAAAGAGATGTACAAAAAGCTGCTCCCTTTGAACCACCTGCAAAACAGAGAAAAGTTGCTGTTGCCCAAAACGTATCAACTCCAGAAGAACCGAAGTCAGCCTTGGAGTTTATGCCTTCTCCTTCTTCAATGACAGTAGAGGTGGAAGAACCTACCATTAACTTTGTGACAAACAATGTCAACGATTTGAAGCACATAATTCAAGTGCCAAAGAACATCCTTTTTTCCCTGACTTTGAACAATTGTTCAAACTTTGAAATTCATTTCAAAGATTAGTTGCTATTTCGTTACTTAATTATATAAAATAAAAATATATTGAATTTATTTTATAGTTACATTAAACAATTATATAAAAAAATGTGTTATCAAAAATGACTTACATAAATTTGCATTCTAAAAACATATTTAAAAATTGTTGATTTACTTATAACATAGTCTCTAGACAAAGACTGATAACTATATACTTTTATTTCACTTTAACTTTAATTTAGTCATTGTTAATAAAATTTATTTTTTTCAGCTATCTCATTTTGAACTGTTAAATTGTGTTTATCAATAGGGTTAATTTTTCTTTTTATTTCTAATTTTTCAAAAAATTAAAAGAATTCTAATGTCATTGCAATTATACTATATTATTATAATTCTACTAACATTTTCATATTTTCTTCTATATGCCCTCGGTACAAAAAATATAGTATGGATCACGAGCTTACAGTACGTGATTTGTAACGAGTGTGACTTGCACCGCTCGATGTCAATTCGTGCTGTCAAAGAGGCCCGAGTTCCTCTTTGACAGCTCAAATTGACATCTTGCGGCGCACTTCACACTCGTTACAAATCATGTACTTACGGCTCTTGATGCATAATATACTATTTTCCGATTTTGAACCCTAGGCGGTTGTCAGGGAGTTGTGAGGGGGTTTTTCAGGAGGTTGTCAGGAAGTTTTCAGGAAGTTTTCAGGAAATTTTCAGGAAATTTGCAGGAAGTGGTTTGGAGTTTTTTTTTTGAAGTTGTGCGAAGGTTCTCAAGAGGTTCTCCAACAAAGTTCATAGTTATTTCAGAAATTTTTCGTAAACTTTTTACACAATTTTTTGACTTCTTGCACAGTTTGAAATTTTCCTAGCAAAACGAAAAATATATCGGGGATCGTGAGGGGTCGTGAGGGGGTCGTGAGAAGGTCATAAGGAGGTCATAAGAAGGTCATTAGGAGGTCATAATAAACAATCAATTTATCCATACTATAATATAAAATTGAAAATATGTTTGTTCGTTTGTTTGTTTGTATGTCAATCACGCAAAATCTACCGGTCCAACTTAACCAAACCAAACCAAAAGTCCAACTTAATTAACCATAACCAAACCAGAGAATATAGTCGTATGTATGAATATAGTCTTATCGTAGACTTTGTTTTTTTCGCAATATCTGCACTAGATTTTTAGAAAAAAATTTTTTTGTGCCATAGGTGTCATCCCTCAAGTGTCATAGGGGATGTCATTGGGGATGTCATTGGGGATGTCATTGGGGATGTCATTGGGGATGTCATAAGGGATGTCATAAGGGAAGTCATTGGGGATGTCATTGGGGATGTCATTGGGGATGTATCACCACAATTAGGATTGCATTCACCACTCAGCTAAAAAGTTGCTTCATCTGAAAAGTCAATATTAAAAGCAAGATTCGGATCCGTATCAATTCTGGCCATCATATCTTCATAAAATTCCAATCGGCGATTAGCATCATCTTCATTTAACTTATGATCTAATTGTATTTTGTAAAGGTGAAACTTAAATGTTTTCAAAATGTTGCGGATGAATTTAGCATTTATTTCGTGCACTTGGACAGCTTCACGGGTACTTAAATGTGGATCCTCCGAGAACGACAGTAAAACATCCAATGAATTATTTTAATTTTGCTGTTTGTGGTATTCCCGACCTATCTCTATCTTTAATAGAGCCTGTTTCTTCAATCCGTCGAACCGTTCTTTCGACGCTTGATTTTGAAATCAAAATTTCAATTTCGGCCTATCTCTAAAAGTTTGATGGAACAGATTTCTTACGGCGTCATAAGATCATTTAACTTCTCCCCAGCTTCTCATCATATGTAATGAACAAAGATAGAATTTTAATTTTGCCGGAAAAATCTCATTGAAGATGCTCTCGCCACAACGTCAACATACAGAATGAATAACACAATGATAGTGGAAGAATGTAGTTGATGTACACGAGCAGAATATAATATTCATTTTAACCTTTTGATGACGGGGTGTTTTTTTATGAATTTTTTATTTTACATGTTAGAACTTTTTAGTAATCATCAAAGGGATGATCGAGGAAAAATCTCCCCTCCCTTCCGAGGCAGTATACTGGCTTCCCTTCCACAACGGACTTGTGAACTTTAATCTAACAATTTCTTGATTATTTTTTAAGATTTTTACCCGATATCTTATTCTATTAGGTTTTTGGGGTCGCTGAATCCAAATTTTGTGTCAAAAAACGGTTTTGACAGTTGCCAACTGTCATTATCACTGTCAAAAATAAAAAAATCAAATTTTTTGCTCAAATCAAGGTTTTTATATGGGTTTTAGGGGTCGCCGAGTACAAATTTCATATCAAAAATGTAATTTGACAATTGACAACTGTCATTATCGTTGTCAATAATCAAAAAATCAAATCTTTTGAAGAAATCAAAGTTCGTATATAGGTTCTCATATCTCGTACTGAGCGACCCCAAAAACCTATATACAAACTTTGATTTCTTTAAAAGAGTTGGTTTTTTGAATATTGACAGCGATAATGACAGTTTTCAACTGTCAAAATACATTTTTGACGAAAAATTCGTACTCAGCGACCCCAAAAACCTATATACAAACTTTGATTTCTTCAAAAGAGTTAATTTTTTGAATATTGACAGCGATAGTGACAGTTGTCAACTGTCAAAATACATTTTTGACATGAAATTCGGATTCAGCGATGCCAAAAACATATGAAACCATGCAAAGTTTACTATTTTTTCTTTGCTATCATTTTTTTTTTGTTGAAAGCCAGTATACTGGCTTCTAGTCCTGTAAGGGTTAAAACTGACAGGCACTAGTTCTCATTAGGTTTCCCAAATAATTCTAAGTAGGTCCCCCTCCACCTCACCCTTAGAGAGTGAGAACGGAAAGACAATAGAATTTGGTAAATTTTTAAGAAATAATTGTCATGTTTTTCAATCAGATGATACCCCCATAGTGAGAGGCAAGAGGATTCAACTAAAACAAGCATCCCGATGGGGAAATAATACTACTACGTCCACGCCGTTTTTCCTAGGTAACACTTAATGTACGGAAAATACGAATCTGCAATAAAAAAATGAGAGTTCCCATTTAAGATTCCAAAGTTGCCCCCCGCCCACCTTCTTAGGGTGGGGGTGGGTGTCGATATCGGTATCACTGGATAGCTTCTTGAAAAATATTTGATACGTGTTTTTTCTCTTCCGCAATCCAACGTATAGTTCTCAAGATATTATATCATAGATTCATTATCATATATATTAGTAAGATTAGATAAATCAGGATATTCTTTAGCTTTTATAATGTTTTGTTTCACTGCAAAAAATCATTGAAATAAATTGTATTTAACTTTCAATAATGCAAGGACGAGAGCAAGATCTTTCGCAAAATTGCTCAACTTTTCATTAAAAATTACTAAATTTGCATGAAAAATTTTTTAAAAAATCAAAGAATTTTTATGAAAAGTTGAGTAATTTTTCGGAAAATCTTGCTCTCGTCCCTGCATTACTAAAAGTTGAGTAAAATTTATTGAAATTTTCTCGCCGTGAATGTTTCTCGCTTCAGTTGAGATTTTGTTTGAACATTTTTTAAATAATTTTTAAAATAATTCTTGATTTTTTAAAATAATTTTATTTTAATAAAATTATTTTAATTTGAAAGTTTATTCTTTAAATATCGGTATATTAATATTTAAGTTTTCTGGTAATATTTTAAATTTACAATACTATTTTTTGAGAATAGAAATAAAAATAAGTACTTTAATTTAATATACACTAGTGGAAAAAAAATAGATTTTTTCAAAGTGAAACTATTTTCAAAGTGAAAATAGATCATTTTTAAAGTTATGGCATTTCGTTAAAAATCACTGAAATTAAAATGCAAGAAAACGTCTAGAGATGTCCTAGATTGTCCCATTGGAGACATCTAACATCCTGTTTACCAATGCCACGAAAACGAGCTTCTGAGTATGACATGAACTCATAAGTTTTGTTCTCAACAATTAGAAAATTCAAGTTACAACAAATTGAAAAAAAGAACGCTTAAAATGGATGAAAATTGATCAAGATACAGCCTGTTTAAAAAAATGTGCACTTTGGTCAATTTGTAAAATACAAAGCAGGAGTTGTCATTCAGAAAAGAATGAAGAATGGTGCCAAACATCAAAGCATACTACTCTTAATTGATAGGAGGTAAATTTTGTGAATACCAATACGCAGATCAGGTCCTCACATGCCAGTAACAAAGTTTTGCTAAGGTCTTGGCCATACACAGCAAAAACAAATGTTTTAATTTAAACGTTTTTGTAGCAGTTTTTAAAACATTTGGAAGTGTTTTAAGTTTTAACCTATCTTCTTAACATTGGATAAAACGTCTAAGTGTTTTAAAATAAAACATTTCTTTTTATAGTGTAAAAAGGTTCTTTCAAGGTCATAAACATCAAACTTGTTTTCAACTTAAAATGTCTTGTAATCACTATTTCAACCTAAAAATTCCTTACTAAAACGCTTTTATGGTCATATCATGAGTTTCTTAAGGCCAAACAAGGAAACTTGTTTTTATCACTTAAGAGATGTTAAATCGTTGTTCTAAACGTATGATTAAATCATTATTCTCTTTTATGGTGATGTCAAGGCACTATTAAAACTTGATATCACAAAAACACAAAATCACAAAATTTACCTTCTATCAATTAAGAGTAGTATGCTTTGATGTTTGGCACCATTCTTCATTCTTTTCTGAATGACAACTCCTGCTTGGTATTTTACAAATCGACCAAAATGCACATTTCTTTAAACAGGCTGTATCTTGGTCATTTTTCATCCAATTTAAACTTTTTTTTTAATTTGTTGGAACTTGAATTTTCTAACTGATGAGAACAAAACCTATGAGTTCCCATAAGAATTAATTCCGGTGTGGTCCGCTAAACTTCGAACAATTTGTCAACAAAAATATGTCATACTAAGCAGTCTGTTTTCATGACATTGGTAAGGTCAAACAGGATGTTAGATAAAATTAAATTGTAATTAAAAATTATGTTAACAGTGTATATTTAGAGTTAAAACATATAAATGGTGTTCGCAACAAACAACAAAGCTTTCTCTGTTTTTGTAGTTCTAAGCGTGTAGTATCAACATAATGTCATTATAACGTTATTAAACAAAGGAAATCAGTGTTGAGTTATCAGAAAGACTCATTTGAATTACATATTTATATTTTTAATGAATTTTGAAAAGACGAAGAAAAACATATATTTTATCTTGTATTAGTGTAACTTGTCAAAGCTTTATGATGATTCATAAATTTATTATTCACATATATATATATATATATATATATATATATATATATAACGTTCATAACGTTCATATAAATTGAAAACTTTCTTTTGATTTGTAAGATGACAAAAAAATTTGCAAATGAAAGATGCATGAAAGGAAATGAATACTATTAGATAAAACAGAAATATAATGAAATACTACTTTTCTGCAAAGTTTTTTACGTAAGATATAACAGACAATAACTCAGAAGTGCATATATCGAATTGATAAAATGCGAAGAATACAAAAAACTTCAAAAAGAACATAGTTTATTCATATATATCAAAGTTTTGTCATTAATATTTGTAAAATTATATTCATTTATGAAACACATAATTTGTCATAGAAACATCTTGTTTCTACGGCCAGAAGTTTATACGACAATGTTGCTAGTTGCTCAGCTTATCATGGCACCTGTGAATCTCATTGAATTTCACTGCGCGAAAAATTGTCGCACGAAAAAGGATTACAAATGCGATTCGTAGTGTTAGACCATGTTTACGCAGTGTTAAATCCCGCGCGCGTTCTTAAACACTACACGCACACATTCCGAGTGCGAAAGAGGTTATGGTTATGGCAGTACAGTTGCTTATGTAAAAGTGAAGTGTTGTTCATGACAATAAAGTATTTTTTTTTTCGTAATAAATAATAAAGGTAAGCCAATAACGTAAAATAATTAATTCATTCTTGATTTATAATTAAATAATGCTAAAAGTTATTGTGCGACTTAAGCTAAGTATTTTAATTCATTAGACTGTATTAATTGTAAGACAATAATAAATCTATATATCTAGATTATACAAAAAATAATAATAACATTATTTAATTTATTAGTTTGTTATATAAATGAATTGAAAAAAAATAATTTCAATTTACACATAAATAATATTAAACTACAAATGTCATTTGCGTTTTAAATTTTTTTTACATTTTTTTCCAAATTGTATATAACATTTAATAAATTTATTAAATGCGATATATTAATTATTTAAAATACATTTTCATTTTGCAACTTTGACTTTCATATCCATATGAAAATATAAATAATATTATGGAACTTAAAAATAATATTGTAATAGACTGCTGCAAAGTTTTGCTTAAATATAATATTAAATATACAATTTATTTATTATAATAATATTATATTTTTTTTGTTTTCTATATATTTTAAATTCTATATATTGTTAACTGTAATTCTGTAATTAAAGTATTAATTTTGTTAAGAAGCGCTATATTTCATGCTGCGTTTATTTAATGTTTGTATCAACATTTCCGCGATCATTATTAACGACTGTCTCAACAGGGTTTAACACTGCGCGAACATGGTCTAACACTGCGCAAACATGGTTTAACACTGCGCGAACATGGTCTAACACTACGAATCGCATTTGTAAGCCTTTTTCGTGTGGCAATGTTTCGCGCAGTGAAATGCGATTCACAGGTGTCATTATAAGCTGAGCAATTAGCAACATTGTTTTTTTACCAAAATTACGTTCTGACAGTGAAAATCACTGTCACGAACAATTGTCATAAACGCGTTACCTTTTCCGTGTACTTCTTTTGAAATTCCATACAAAAAATTTGTTTAATCTGTAAAAGATTTTGTTCATCTTGATCTACAGAAAGCATTAAAGTATATAAAGCATCAAAATATATATATATATATATATATATTTTTTTTATAAAATTGTAATAATAACTGGATAACGTTTTGTTGAATTAATCACAATTCTTTATAAAGCATGCGTTTCAAATTTAAATTTTACATGACACTTGTAGACATAAAAAGAAACATTTTCCAAAATATATCATTTCTGTTGTACGCATCAAGAAAGAGCTCAGTATTTTGTAACACGTATTATTATTTTTTGTGTCATTAATTCATGGATTTTTAAATTAAATTATGTTTTTCAACGTCTCCTCTTGAAAAATGTTAGACTATTAAATTAGATGTACTTGAAAATGTCACGTACTCATTAAACCTTTTTGGTTAAAAGATTAGCAATGTCTTTAAAAAGAAAACAGCTTAATCCAAATTAGAGTGTCGTCATTGCACCGCTGATAGTAGTATTAGAAGCAGCACATATAAACAGGTTCTGTTTTTGTTGTGAATACAACTAAATACTGGTACATTAATTGCGTACCGTAGATTCGCGCAGAGTCTCATTTTGTCGGTGCGAATGCTTATTTTCACAAGCAGCAGAATACGAAAGAAGTATACCGTCGCAGCTAGGCCATTCGTGCGAGAAGTCTGGTCTTGTTAGCTACGGCAGTAAGGTCTTTGCTACAGAGAATGTTTCGCTCTTTCTTTGTCTTTTTCTTTCTCGCCGAATGCTTCTTCCACCCTCTTAACTTTAACTGCATGATTACGTTACATTTCTGTTCCTTGTGCGGGAATTAAATGCAACGGGGACAAGAATAGAGTACGAAGAAGGAAAAGCTGACTGTAGAACTTCAGGACTGTATTAGCACTTAACAAAACCCCACTAACGTAAATTGCTTTTACGTTTATTTTTTGTTCTTAATTGTCGGTATGTATAAATTAAAAAAAATTATATCTCTGAGTCTAAAGTGTCATTCTTATAATTTTTAGTGTATACAGATTTTTTGTTCTATTTTGAGTGATAACGTTTTTTGAACTAAATTAATATTTGCAAATGGAAATTAAAATGTATTCATGTCTGAAACATACTTTTAAAAAAGAATCAGAACAAAGAGATGACAGTATATTTTCAGTTATACAGATATACCGCGCTGTCGTTACTGCAAAAGACAGACTTTGTTACAGAATTAAAAGATGTCTTACGTATTTTTTTAATAAAAATTCATGAATATCTATTTTTGAAATAAAAAATAACATTTATACATTAGTCAAGGATGTACAAACATTGCTATTGGGATGACTATTGATTGAATGATATAATAGCAACTTGAGCTACTACGAAAATATTTGCTGTACAACAGGACAATTGGCTAATGAAGTACCATTAAAATGTGCACGTAGCAAAATTAAAGCGCAGTTATTAGTGAAATACTCCTGAAAAATTACGGTTTTTACCAGGGTTTGTCATAGGCGCAGTCATAGGGGTGTCATAAGGATATCATGATGATTTTATGGGAATTTCATAGGGATATCACAGCTACACTGAAAAGGGTTTGGTATGTTACGGCCACAGATGTCACTGTGACGCTAAGGTGACTTCCTCGTGAAGTCACTTGCTACTCACATGTGAGTCACATGTAGTTGACAATTACCGCCACCTTGTGATTCAAATGTGGAATTATAACGTTATAATGATGCAACAACACTTCGACGTCACAGTGAAGTCACATAGAAATCGCATGAAAGTCATATAGGAGTCACAGTGAAGTCATACAGAATTCACATAGGGGTCACAGTGAAGTCACATATCTTATCTCGATAATGTAAAAAGAAATACAAAATATTACATTTTTTTAAATAACAATAAAATAATTAAGAAAATAATATTAAATTATTTTAAACAAACAAAAAGATCAATGAGTGTCATTATTCTGATAGTTTGAAGCCAGGATTTGAACGCAGTACCTCGCAAGTCCTATTTACGACACATTACCACTTGGCCAAGGTGGCATGTGTTGAAGAGAATATTTGTTGGCCGTTAACATGTTACTTACCATGAAACAGTTTATTTTAATTTTATTTTGAAAAAATAATAAATAATGTTTGTTTATACGTAAACAATTAAATTAAATTATTTAAATAAGGTTATTAAATTATTTAGTAAGGACATAATGAGGAAAAAATTGTTCATTTATTATTTATTTGTTACTAATTGTTTATTCACTATTTATTTGTTTATCAATTTTATAATATTTTATTTATTTAATAAATGCTTATTACTTCTCTGAATGTTTACATACAAATATTTATATATTTTATGTTCAAATTAAAAGTAAAGCAAATTATGTAACGGTATGTTATATGTTAACGGCCAACAAATATTCTCATCAGCACATGTCACCTGGGCCAAGTGGTAATGTATCGTAAATAGTATTTGCGAGGTACTGCGTTGTGATGACTCACATGTGACTCACATGTGAGTCACAAGTGACTTCACAAGGAAGTCTTCACCTTAGCGTTACAGTGACATCTGTGGTTGTCTGGGTTATTATTCCGATTTCGGGAACTGTGGCGCTCCGACTTTCGGATATCCTCACGTTTCCAAGATAGCCTTAACCTATTACAGTGTTTTCAAAAGCGGGAAACTCGACCCGCTACGCAGTCGGTATAACTGACGCACAATAACGGTATTACTGTTGCGCCGATTCGGTATCTCAGACGTGCCGAATTATGGTATTTATTACACCAAAGCATTTTCAATGTAGTAAAGAATATCTCGAGTCAAAATTTCCAGCATCTACAGCCTCCTTTCAACCTCCTTTCGCCTCTTCATCCCCTTCTCAGCCTCCTTTTAAACTCTTTTCAACCTCACTATAAAAAATTTAATGTAAAATTATAGTATATAATTTATATAGTGTATAAAATAGTTGTGATAATATTCACTATAATATTACCTTGATACTATAATGTTATAGAACGAATGTAAAATTAAAGTTGAAATTTGAAAATGTACATGATAACCTTAAAGTAAATATTGAGATGACAGATGACAAAATTTGGCTTAAAATTGTATATTAATGTATACAGTGGAGTCGAATTGATATATATGACAATAATGTATTATTAAGATTATACATTAAACATAATGAACAAAAATAGACAAATATAATTTCAATATTATGTAAAGAAAATTACTGAATAATATAATACTAGTTTGAAAGTTAATAATAAAAATTTGCATGCTCTTAATAAAATTTTGGAAATCGTTGAATGAGTTATTTAAATTTATAAATAATATCTATAATTCGTGAATCTTAAATGAGTATTTCAATGAATAGAATGCTGGTTTTATATTTCAATCTACACGTAAGAAAATAACTCATTAAAAATTACTATGTATTCGAGTAAATTTGTGACGGTAAATGCATTTAGTAAATTTTACTTTTTGACTTAGTAAAATAATTTTAACACTATAAAAAAAATTCCTCTCCGAGTTTTGAACTCGGTACCTGCCGCTGTTTCTTAATAAGCCGTCGTACTTTAACTTCGCGGCTATTCGCCCGACTGTCGTTAAATGGCTTGTTATATTACTTGAACTATCAAGACGTGAAATTTACTTTCACATAATATTTACAATGAGATTTAGTAAAAATTCATCAAAATTTTAATACAAATCTATCAATTATCACGAAAACGACATTACCGTCACAAGTTTACTCGGATACATAGTAATTGTTAATGCATTATTTTCTTACGTGTAATCAAGTATAAAAATTAAATTTGTTTTTTGACTTAAAAAAACCAAACCTAATCATAAATACAATAAAAATGACTAGACAATATTTTTTTGTTACAATTGTATAAATTTATACCAGAATAGAATCATTGATTTAAATCTTAATTAAAATCAAATGATTTTTTAAAATAATCATCGATTTAAATCAAAAATCATTTTTATATATTTATTTAAGTAACAATGAATAGGAATTTATGGAATTCATAGAATTAATGAAATCTTTGAAGAGATATATAAATATTAATTAGACAAATAACTTATTATGTAATTTATTTTAAAGCATTATATAATTTAATGAACATAATGAAAGTAACATTCAATGATTAAGTTTCATTTAATGAATTATAATTTAAGTAACATAAATAAACTTATGTTATAAGTTTTAAAATCAGTCTTGTTGTCTGGAATTAAGTTGCTTATATAAAAATACAAGCTTGGCAGCCTTTTCGGTTCCCAGTTGGTTCCGAATTTTAGAATGTACCAAGCCAAATGTTGAAAATATTCTTTTAGTACTGGCAGAGGATGCAATACTGGTGAGGTGTTGCATGACGATATTCCATTGTGCATCTGAGAATATGCATTTTAAATCTTGTATAGATTTTCACCACTGCACGCTCGATAAAGATTGCAATATCCGTGGTTCCATTAATGGTCCAGTTAAGGTCGATGCACTTAGTTCATATTGGAGTATTTTGGCCGTCAGATCCACTCCTCTATCACCATATGTCGATTTTAAATACTTTTCTGATGCCGTCATTAATATCTTCGCTTCGGAGAAATACTTTGGTGTTAAAAGATAACATAAAAAGTGACTTGGGGTTAAACATTGTTCATAACGCTTCTGAAAAGTTTTTCGTTGATCTGCATTTAAAATTTGGCGTAGGGTCGCATCCAATTGTTTCCAAATGTGCACTGCATCTCCTATCGAGCATGAATATGCTGCAAAAATATTTTTTATTTAAAATTGTTTGTGAAATTAAAATAAAATCTAAGTATAATTGTTCAGCGAAAAAACATAATTGTATTTCAAAATACAATTAAATTTAAACAAATGTTGTGTAATTTTGTAGAAAGTTACCTTGAATTTGTGTTAAAGCAGTAGTGACAGGTTTTAACATGGCTAACATATCCTCTGCATTCCTTTTAATGGCTATGTTCGAAACAATTTTTCTTATTTCTGAATCGATGTTGTCCTTGTATTCCTCGTAAATCTTCAGAAGGGCAAACCAATTCTCCAAATATTGCTCAAGGGCAAAGCACATAGTATTCCATCTGATTTCTAATGGCAGAACAAGATTTTTACCGGTTTTCAGTTCATTAAATTTTGCACGAGCGAAATGATTATTTCGGAAATACTTCATCGCAAATACTATGTGCTTTGTCGCTTGAGGATTTTCCAGATCTTTTGCCGCTAAATTTAGCAGGTGTGCTGCACAACCGTAAGTTATGACATTGGAATTGTTTAGTGGTATCATGCTTCTCATAGAGGCCAAATTGGGAGCATTATCCGTCACTACGCTTCCAACATTACATCTGTAAGTGTTCTGAGCCTCTTTTATGGAGTTTGATGCCACTTCCTCCAGATATTCTGCGTTATGGCAATGTCCCGAAGTGTCAACAGCATTCACTAAATATGATTTACCTGCTTCATCCACTATGCAAACCGCGATGACTGGTTCGTTCCTCACGTTGGACCAGCCGTCCATTGATAGAGAAACCATTTGGTTTTGTAGAAGCTCAATTACACTCTCTTGTTCTTTATCGTAAACTGTATTAAGTAAACTGTCGCCTACTTTGTCCTTTTTAGGAGGCACATACCCTGGTCTTAATGAGGAACACAGTTTTTTAAATTCTTGGTGTTCGACAGCGCAAAATGGTACGTTAGTTGCATATATATATCGCCCAACTTGCAGATCTAGATCTTTTCTCTGCTCATCGGTCGTAACATACACAAATCTGTCTACACTAGTTTTTAATTTTTTCCCTTGTTTTAGATCTTCTGCTGTCTTTCTTGTAAGTGTAGATAATTCTAAAGTAATTCAATTTTGCATTAACATTTGTCGATATTGATGAAATTTAATTATATTTTTAAAGATGATGATATTGTCATTGGATAAATAAATGATCTTTTATAACTATTTAGATAGAATAGGAAAAAAATAAATTTACGCATTTTATATAATATATTTATCTTAAGATTTACCTTTAATGGAGCTTTGAGATTCACTGTTTCCATCATTTGTTTGCGTCGAAGAAGATGGAATCGGACAACCCTCTGAATGACTCTTCATGCGTGCGACGAGAGCTTGCATCTCTTTACCGCTAATTTTGCATTTAGCACGTAGCCATTTTACATCTTTGTTTTCATTATAATTGATCCATACAATTATAATGTATGGATCGGCTTTTTTTCGGCCAGACATTGGTTATATTAAAAAAACCGTTAACGAAAAAATAATTTTTGACCAGATGACTATTTATACTTTAAATCTATTAAAATACTTTGAATAATTTCACTAGTACACTTTCACAACAAGTCCGAACAAGATCGAAGCCAGCAACAACAAAGCTAAATGGAACTATGAGTGTGTTCGCCATAATATTCTTTTTAGTCATAAAAAGAGACATCCTTATGCAAATCACGCAAGACTAAAAAACTAACCAAGTTATAAATATTGTATTATTATTAGTATATTGGTATCACTGTTAATGCAGTTTCCACATTTCAAATTTATTTAATTCGTCCAAGAAAATTATAAAATCTACAAAAATGTGTAATGTTATTATTATAAATATGCAAAATATTTCTAGTTATTTATTTAACATCCCTTAACTACTATAAATATTTTTTAAATTATTATTCTTAAAAATTTTCAATTTGATTTAAATCACGATTGAAATCCAATTTAAATAAAAAAAATTGATTTTTTTTATTTTTGTTTTAAATCATGATTTTTAGACACCCTACACCCTCCTGTATTATCAATCTCCTTTCAACTTCTTCGTATTCTTTATACATCAAATGTATATAGCCCATGAAAATCTGCAGTGTTAACACTGTACTGTAGTTTAAAGTAAATCGGCGCTGTAGAATTTGCGTGATGAGGTAACAGCCAAACAGACAGCCAAACAGACAGACAAACAGACAGACAACAATTTAATCAAAAAATGATTAAATTGGTCGCTTTACATTTTTCTTCAAAATCCATCTGACGACCCCCCCCCCTCTCTCTCTCTCTCTCCGATGACCTTATAGGGAAAAATTTCTTTTTTTTTAATTCAAAACTATAAACACTATTTTATATAGCCTATAACATTTAGGAAAGTAGAAGCTATAATTTGAGACTAATTAAAACTAAATCGGTCCAGTAGTTTGACCGTGATGCGGTAACAAACAAACAGACATAGATTGAAATGTATACATTAGTAGGATTGGAAAAATTGGACTTTTTTCGGCCCTGCTTTCTATAACGCTAATGTATTTTATTCAATTTTCATCATTATGTTCACTTATATGTTCACTTTAGCATATTATCATGAAACTTAGAGGAATTACAGAAACTTACTTAACTAAGATATTTACAAATTTTCATAACATCCCGCGTGGAAAAATTAGTATTGATATAGTCTGGCAAGGTGTATCCAGACTACATCCATACTATATCCAGACTGTTTTTGCCTCTAGGGATTCTGACTATTTTGCATTAATGATAGTACAACCTTATATATACAGTATTAATCAATGAAAAGAAGGCGATACGATGATGAATGGAGGCTGAAGAGGTTAAAATTTCAATCTCTTTTGATCCTCGAATAATTAAAATGTAAAAACAGAGAATTACTGTTTAAAATGATACACTTTTATTTCAAATATTTTTTCCGAAGTTGTTAAATATCTCCACGGAAAAAAATCGGTCATTCATTAACACTTTCGTGATGGTAAACTTATTGTTGATATATTAAATACACTTCGTACTAATTATTCACATAAATTATCGTTACATGTCTCATTGCAACGTTGTTTTTTACAATCAAAATATAGTTGGTTAATGTAGCTAATTTTACAATAACTGAATTTATGTTTAACACAAAATGAACTTATAAATACCGAACTCTCAAATTTACCGATGAAAACTGCTGTATCCAAAAACAAAACATGTGAATTTAGTCGTAGTACATCTGGCATCGCGACATTCGCATTCATGGTAAAGCAAATTCGTGTTCGTGCGCGCAGTCTTTTGAAAGAAAACTGTTTTTCATATGTTGTTGAAAATAAAATACTAATATCTATATTTAATTTTACTTGAACAGCTTTTTATATATTGAATAATCAATTAATTTCTAACATCTAGCTGTCACATTTATTTTTAGGTTAAATTTTATTTCAAATTTAAAACGCAGCCATATATACAAAATCTAAAATTGTTATTAAATTTAAAAATTATTTACAATTTCTTATCATAAATATCGTTGTATCACTATTCTTGTTGTGCAGATTCATATTTTTCAGTTATTAATTATCTATTTATTGACTTAATTTATAAAACACTTTACAAGTATGACGACGATAGTAAATGTAACAAAACGTATGTTATAAATTGACATTTTGTTCATTTTACAATCGAGTAATGGTAGCCGGTAACACAACATATTTTATATCTATCTTCAATTTATTTACACAAATTTTTCAGTCAATCTGACAATCGGGGAGTTGTTATCCAAAAATTAACCATCGATTGTTTAAACAATAAATAAATTTAAACATAATTACGGTTGTATACACAATTTTTTTCTTTCCGTGATCCTTTTAAAATATTATTTCTTAATAATACTGAATAACTTAAGGGGTTACACTAGTTGATAACGGCCGAAAACAGACCATTTTTGAAATCATGATAACTCTTAAACAATAATGAATACAACAATAATATTAAACATGTTTATTTATTCAACATTAAACTTTATTTTTAACAGCAAATAAACTTTTTTTAAGTTTGTTAATAATCATCCCCACCCCCCTTTCTAGTACCATGTCCGCGCGAACCTGCCTTCAGTGTTTGCACGATAACTTGATCAAAAATCAATATTTCTGGCTGAAATTTTGACAGCATGTTCAAAACTAAATTATCTACCGACTGTCGAGCCGGATTTTTGAATTTTAAATTACAAAAAAAATGGGAATACTTTGAAAAAAAAATCGAATTTTTAGACCTTTTTTTGTTATTTAAATGATGATAATTGTTT
>JABFPJ010001627.1:0-24267 GCA_022817425.1 Gryon sp. ZL-2020 | reverse complement strand
GTATATAAAATTGCATTGTAAGTGAGAAAATTATGGATTAGTTTAAAAAATGTATATATATAAAAAAAAGAAAAAAAAGCAAATTGATACACAGTTTGAGATAAACGGTGTCAAATCCAAATTGAAGAACTCTCAAAGAGGAAATACACTTAAACGCTTCATTACTAAAGTTTTATTACCGTTTTGTATATATAAAATGTTTCTAAAGTTTCCCGTTTACCGAGATACATATCTAATTTCAAAAGTCGCATAAGCTTGAAATTAAGTAACAACACGACAGGAAATTAAGATAACTATTATATAGAATAAAAAAGAAAAATAACATTGAAAAAAAAATTTTCTGTCCAATCAAACAGTCGTATCTTACAATTTGGTTGTTGTCTTTTATTATGAAAATCCATTGAATTGTAGTAATTCACAGAAAAAAAGTAGATTACGGGACTATAAAAGTTATTCACACGGAAATACGAGTTGTTTACATAGATGTATGTGTTGTTTTCGTGATTACACAGGTTGTTTACATGAGAACACTCTCTGGTAGAAAAGGAAAACAAAGAAGTTTACTATCCTGGTGAGGATTCTTGGTGATAATGAAAATTCCTGGTTAAGACGAAAGCAACGTTCGACCATGAGTTAAATAAAAATCCTAATCGAAACAGTTAATTAAGCTTGTAAAAGTTCGTTTCAAAAGAAACAACAACAATCGACTAAATTTACTATCAGTTTGAACAAAATACCACCAAATTTGCTAATATGATTACAATCTTAAAAAAAAACATTCTGATAAAAAGTTGTAAATGCACTATCAAAAATTATGAATTAATTTCTACTATTTGTTATAATGTTGTTATAATGTGACCTAGAAAAAATGATATTAAATAGTGTAAAGTTTCTTACAAAATACACATTTTATTCTTTCTTTAAATATTTGTTTATGTATCATAAAACTTACATAAGTAAACAGACATAAGAAACACACATTATGAAAGAGCGAAAGAAAAAACGTAAATTTCTGTCTCCGTGTGTATAAACAAAATTATTTATTGTCTATATTTTATTGTTGATTCGTAATTTGTAAAATTGTAAAATTGTTCTTATCGCGCAGAAACATAATGCAGATAGCAAAACTTTAGTGTTTTACTTCCAAGAACTGATTATTTACACAGATACATGTTATAACAAGGGATGTCTACAGAATTAGGCTTGCACCATGTTTGCACACTGTCTGTACTGGGACATCTGTTGTATTAGAATCCCCCTCTAAACTATTCTTAACAACAGTTGTATCCATACACTGCGAGTATAAAACTCCATAGAAATTCGATTTCTGAACATCGTATAAATTGTTTACATAAATAAAAAAAAGCAAGTTGTAGACATAGTTATAGAGATTACTTACACGACTCTATCATAAGTTACTTATCGTCATCAGTTTCTTACAAAAGCACCACAATAGATATAAGAACTAAAAAAACTTCAACGGCAAGAAGTTAATGTACCACATTATGAAATCGTGACGAACGAAAGTCATGAATAAAAACTATTTCATTGAAAAATATTATACGTTTCTTAAGAAGATATTACGAAAGGCGATATGATACATCGGCGGTGCTAAAATTTGCTTGCACATTTTTTTTGCTTTTGTTTTATTCTTTTAAATATTTTAACCTAATTTTAACTCGAATTCAATGTTTATGATAAATTTACAAAAAAAAAAATGTTTACCTGTCAAGGATTGTTTTTTAATCAAAATTTACGAATGTTATTAATGGACGATTTTTTTTACTCAAGCATTAATGAAGAGAACATGTAGTGAGAGAAAAATATCATGTTACGCTAATGTCAATTCATGTTAATGGCACTCTAATGTCGTGTTAAAAAATGTGTCAGTACTAAACTTCGTTTCGTGTAAAGAGAGAAATTAGTCTGAATATATGTAACGCGGTAGGAAACAACGTGTTTGTCAGTACATTTACATGCTTCACGTAATTACCCGAAAAATAAGTGCTGATTTCTTTTGTTTCTGGTTTAAATCTAAAACTACTACGTTTGTAATCAAGATCCACGCAAGTTGATCCTCTGTATAGGATAATAGAGTGTTTCGTAAAGCAAAAGTAAGAAATTAGTTCAGTGAAACTTTTGCATTTGCATTAAAAAAAGCTGTATCGGAACAGCGCTTATTTATCTGTATGCATTGTCACGCGTGTAACGAAAGTTTTCATGTTTTACAAACTTTAAATATAAATAACTTAATTTTAAAAAATCAAAGCGAACAACAGACAACAATAAAACAACAATGATCATGTTATTAATCTGCATAATAAGAATATTTAATGTTGGTTTTCACAGTTGGCCAAACTTTATAATGAATATGAATGCTTTAATTATAAATACTAATTGTTTATTAATTGTATAAAGTAAAATTATCGCAAATAGTATTTTATAGTATATAACATTCATTATATATAATCTAGGAACTTATACTATATAAATGTTACGTCTAAGATTGCTATACGTTGTAATCATTTTTGTGATGAATATTGTAATATTTATATGCCGATAATGTTTGGGTATGAATTGTAACGTTTTGTCAAATGTTTAATTAGTTGAGTGTTAAGACTGTTTAAAATGATTGGGTTCAAAAGTGGCGATTTGGGCCACCTTTGACGAGGTAGGTCCTATAAAACAGGTAATATCACGTAATTTGCGGTCCAGTACTTTTCTGTCTCACTTCATCACAATGTTCCGTCTCACTTGTTCTTCGTGTAAAGGTTCACGTGTGTAACTAACTTGGCGGCGCATGCGCACGATGTTTCACGCGTAAGACATAAAAATGATATACGAATTACACACGCATGTCTATTTTACAGGCGACGCCATTTTTAAACGGCTTTTTCTAAAACAATGATTACGTGAAACTAATCGATGTAGACATGTAAAAGTGTCGGCATAAAAGGAACTTTGTACAAATATTTAAGCCTTTTTTTTCTCTTTCATTTTTATATATAAGATTTTTCGTTGTAAATTTTGCATTGAAAAGAACATGACAAATTAAACAGTTGAAAGTGAAACATTAATTTTTAAATAATAATATTTAAACGACGTGAAATGAAATAAAGATAATAAAATGTTTCACTCTAATGTATTAATATTTCATACATTTCGTTGGTTCATAAAAATCCAGCTTCTATTTAAATATTACCATATTTTATTGATACCATTCAGAATGTAATTTTGAAAAAAAGATATTTTACGGTAAAAATTTATATTTATATCAATAAAATAAACCGCTAGGAAGAAATTTGCATACAAATAATTCGAAAAATGGAATCTTCCTTTCTAACGTCGTCTTGTTTTGTTAGTATTTTGAAGTACGCGAGTGAACTTATTGAGGAAACATCTGCCATTCTAAGGATACGACATCCCCTAATTCATAATATATTTTCCAATGAAATTCTCAGCGATATATTATAATGCAGCACAAGACCTTATACACATTGAAAAGGAAATCTGGAGTTTTCGGTTACTTGAAGAGTCCGCTCAGCAGGAGACAAAATTTTTAAAATGCTTCCGAGACTGTTTTCAAAGGAGAAATATTCGAAATCATATATGAAATGAGCGAACTCTGCTGATGCTCAGAGAAAAAGAAAATTGAATTTCATAAAACTTGTCCTATCATCAATTAAATAACACACCGAATATATCGTTTAAGATTTAACTGTTAAAAACTGACAAAGTTCAATGAACAGCAATGGCTGTATTCACACAGAAATACATAATATGACACATATATATACATAGTAGATAGGAAAATATTAATTTTTCGTTTAAGAATTGGAGGAACAGAAAAATGAGTGATAAAACAACGAATGCGAACTATTTTTAGAATGTTTTCTTTTAATTAATAAGAGTGAACTCACACCTTCTTTTCTACCTCTGAAAATCGCTATGATCCTCATGGCAGGAATGCGATAATCTAGATAGCCGGCCATAATAGAATACCTGGCCCAACTGGTCGACGTCATCCTTCTCGACCGCTTTCTACTTCGTTGCACCTTCACCTTTTTTAAAGCAACGGACCTCCTCAACTTTTCCCTCGGTCATCGACAGCCAACGCTTTCGAGTGAACGAAAACCCTCTTTAATGTTATTTGTTAGAAGAACAAAAACTATCCATATTTCTATATTATTATATTATTCTCTATCTTTGTCTCTAGAACAACGTGTGTTGTCGCATAACTTATTGGACGTAACATAAAAACATCTTGCTTAATAAGAACGTGACAAGAAACTATTGACTATGAGTTATTGGATAACTAAATGTTACACTATGATAACTCACTTCAAACTGAAGCCATTTATTGTGTGAAATCAATGCAAGTTTGAAAATCATTAACTCTTTAAGCGAATTCCAAACACACAATGAACATGGTCGATACGTTAAAGAGAAAAAAAGAAAAGAAAAAAGAAGACAAGAAATAAAAGATTCTTCATTCAAGTATTTGATCGCTGTTACTTCTCACGAGGTGGGACAAGAAATAAATGATAAAAATGTCGTGCGTTCATTTCTAAATAAATGATGTTTTGGAGAAGAAATCAATTTTGTGATTTGAAATTGTAATGGGAATATAATCAGGTGGCGTTGAAGGGACAAGTTGTGTTGGACATTAATATTTCATCTAAATAGCCGAAAGTATTTGTGTTAAGTGAAGAGTCATGACGTTATTATTTTTGTCGACTCAGTGGAGAGTTGCGTTAACGAAAAATAATGATTCATATACTTTTACACAATGAAGATAACATCCCAGCCTAGCATTATATCAAAATGGCGTTTAAATAAAGGCTGTAAAAGCAAGAGCAGCGAAAAGAAAAAAAAATAGAGAAGCATCGGGAATATTTAGGGAGAGAGACCAAAGTACTATCGACGATTCAATCTTTGGAATACGAGAGAAAGATATCGGTCACTGTGAGAGTTTGCTGCGGGATACGAAGAACGTAATCGATTACCACGGGACCATTTCTTTCGTCTCTTTGCCCATGGTCCACATGGAAGATGGAGAAGACCGAAGATAAAATTTATACCTGGCGGCTGCGTCCAACGTACATCCTTGTCTGAATGACGCAGAGGACGAGCATTCAATGGTGTCGCATTTTGTAAAACGAAAAATATATCATTTCGAAAAGGAAAAAAAGACAGAGACAGCGCAAAAAGCCTGGCAAAACCTTGAGCATAAATGGACAATTTTTACAAGAAAGATCACAATAAATGCAACTGAACAAATTAATGAAAAGCCACGATTTTGGACGGACAGAATGAAATAAAGGCAAAGTCGATTATTAAGCGGACAAATTTGTGTTGAAATGTTGAAATATTGACTGGAAAAGTGTACGTGTACCTTTTATCGCGGCTTCGGATAAAAATAAATTATGAAAATCAACCGAGGAAGAAGAAATATTTCCGAGTTTTTGGTTTAGTGTCTCGTTAATGATATTACGAATATATAAGTATATTACACGAAACTTTATTCTCGATATGATGCGAAGATATTTATGAATGCCCATTATATCCCTTTAATAATTAATGTCATTCACGTTAAACACTCGGAGCGTAAACCAAGCGAGCTGATAATTTTAGAATCAGGTTTAACACAAGCACCGAAACAAACAAAAAATTCGGAATACTTTTTTTTATGTAAATTTATTGAAATATCATTATAACTGATATCAATTTCTAACGAAATAACTCATGATATGAATTTCATGACTATCAGAAATATTTATTTATGTCTAATTTTTTTCCAACCTCCAAATAATAAATTATACCTCATGAATGTGACAGAATTTAATAATAGATCATGAATAAGGGGACTGTTTCATTCAAAAGCTTTGGAGAAAGTGCTTCTTGTACCGGTGAAAGAAGAAAAAAAAGTTAATCCATTTGCCAACATTAGATTGAGACATTTTTTGTCCTACGGTGATTAAGATATTTTATGCCTTTTAATTAGACTTTATTTTTGTTTATCGTAAAAAATGGGTAGTGTAGATGTTATTTTGGGATGTATACACATGTAATATACATAATAACATATGCATTCATTTCCCTCGTTTTCACGAATGAAAACATCCGCATAAATTTATTATGTAATTTATATTTTCAGACCCTTTTAAAATGATCCTTTAGTCCAACTTGCTTTTCGAGACACCGTCAGTCTGCGTTTGGATAATTTTAACTTTTCCTGACGAATAAGCTTGATCCAGGGATTTACTTATTTCAAATAAATCGCCGGGTATACTTTATTTGTCAAAAAATTAAATTATCCAAGCGATAATCCAACGTTATTTTCGAAAGACAACGTCAAATTGACAAATTACCACTTTGACAGCGATTGAGAAAATAATCATTTATGTAACTATTATCCAATTCATTATACTAGTTTTTACTTGAAAAAATACAATTATTATTCATCGAAAAAGTAAATTTCACTTTGTTTTCTTTAATACAAAAAAGAAAAATCATTAACTGTTTCTTCTATTTCAAATTAAAGACTATTTTCGTTCATCTTTTTTTCTTTTACGTCAAAGAAGTTGTACAAAAGACATAATTTTAAAAAAATACAATGTCAAATCTTTTTAAATGACTTTAGAATAAATAATCGTTCTAAAGAATTAACAGTAAAACGATTTCAGAAAGTTACAACCTCATTATAGTTGAAAGTTCTGTACAAAATAAAAGTATAAAACAAACATTGATATATTACTTATTCATTTTTCAATTATATAGAATAATTACTTTAATAAATAAAATATTTGCATGATTGATTAATTTGACTGTAAAAAAGAAGTGTTTCATTTTGAAACACTTAGACGTAATGTCAAAGACGTGAAACACTTTGCAATATTTTAAACTAAATGTTCAGGACAATGCAAAATTAAAAAATTACAAAAACGTTTCAAGAATGAAAAACAAATAAAGATATGTTATTGTATATATGTATCTATGAAGTGTGCAATGCTATTGTTCTTGAAGTAAATGCAAAAAAGTTCACACAAAATATGGAAAAAATGCATAAATGTTGAAATGCTCATCAATTAAAATTAATTGAATTAAATTGTAATTATAATTACTTTTATAAAAATGACAAATAAATAAAAAGCCATGATTAAATTATTTTATTACTTTGATCTATCATTTTCACGTTATAAAGCGAAGAAATTGATTTATCATCGGAATATTGTCCACATAATATTAATTGATTTAGTTTTAATTAATGTGATACTCTAAATTTTGCGCGAAATATATTGTCAAAGGTATTTGAAATGAAACGAAATGTCGTATAATAATCGGAATATTACAATACGAACGAACCTTCTTTTTTTGTTAACTACTACAATGTTATAAATACTGATTATAACACTGATATAAATTGATTATAACACTGATATAAATACCGAAATTGTGATATGCAAAATTCCCAAATGAAATACATTTTTGATAACAAATTAATTAAATCGTGATCAGTTTTTATGACGCAGAAACTTCATGAATCGAGAATGAAACGAAGAATGTATGTCTGGTTTATGTATGTGTAGACGTATTCGTGTGTGCATGTATGAAATGAATGTTCATAAAATGTTTAGGTAGAAGTTGTATATACCAAAGAAAGATGAAAAAACCGAAAACGGATATTATCGTCAAACGTTAATTTGGTCAAGTCCAGCCTACCTTCCAATTTTCGAACCCTCACACGCCCACTTACGAGATTGTCCATTAATGCTTGGAAACGTTGAAACGTGGTTTCTACATATATCTTGCTATACTTTGATTCCTCTTTCTCACTTTTGATTATGTATACCCTTCGTTCAATTTCGAGTTCCGTTAAATCGTGCGAAACTATTTTTCAGCGAGTGCTCTCACTATCAAATGGACCAACTTCGCGCCCGAAGTAAATGATGTTTCTTTGAAAATATGGCATTCGTGAAATGCACGCACGCATGCAACACATACGAAATACGAACAGAAAAAAAAAGAAAGCAACAAAAAAGTGAAAAGAAAAAAATGGAAAGAAAAGAGAGAAAAAAGCAGAAAAATATATTCTTCCTACTTGGCAGAATCATGCATGGTATTTTAGGTACACATGCATAAGACATTTATGTAACACACGTAAAGACGTACGCATACAAAGACTGTCCAATTTAAGGGAAACAAAGACAAAGAATGTCCAATTTAAGTTTTACTTAAATGGGGCATTCCACGCCAAAGATATGGCTCAGATAGGGTCGGCATCACTAACGCTACCTGATTAAGGAATGCGTAATCGGGGATCCGCCTTGGCCAGTTCACAAATACTTGTCGTTCATTCAAAAAGATGGCATCCTGATTGGCGCCTGATGTCGTTTGTAGTTACAATACTGTAGACAAAAAGTTAAATCGTGTATTCCATGATATGTGAAATTCCTAAGTAGAATCACTATTAAAAAGTAGACCATTATTATGGTCTTTATTATTAAAGACCAATTATTTTAAATGTGCTGGAAGCCCAATCGGACTATGCTTGGGATCCCGCATGGCTAATTGAATTTACAACAGTTTCCCTGAAATATCTAATCAGTATTTTATCAATACCTCGCATTATATGCAAATACAGTCCGGCGATTTAAAAGCTTTATCGGGGCCCAAATGAGTAACATGGTTGCCAGATTGGGGTCATATTTCAGGCCGATTAAAATTTCTCGTAGGGGATAAATATCATTCACGCTTCACGAGATGTCTTCAAATATATTTGTCGATAAAGTTGAAATTTAAAATTTATCGTTCAACAATTTCAAATGTTCAAAATCATAAACGTGATTTTATATAAATTAGAAATAAGTTTAACGCCTTGTTATGCAAGATGATTTACATAATTTATTTGTGTATATATATTATATATGTGTGTGTGCGTTGTAAATCGGTATATTGTGTGTATGAGGAAAGAGAGAAATATTACACAGAGAAATAAATTATGTTGCGACAACTGCGTGAAGTATGAAGTTGAAAGTTTTACAGTTACAGTTATTGTAATTAAAGTTCAACCAATGAGAATCATAGTTAGATAGATTATAACTTTTGAAGAAGCGTGTTATTGAATTATGAAACACTCTTTTGACGACGATTTATTACTGATTTAAGTTCATTAGTATTTAAATCATCAAATATACAAGGTAATAATATTTTACATATATTATACATACAAAGTATAAACACAATGTAGATAACAATATTTAATACTGTTACGAATGATATTACTCGACTAAACGTAAAAGAGTATAAATTATACAAATAAATTAACCCTATGATCTCATGGTTTTATATTAAAAAAAATCAGCAAAATTGTAAGGAATTTTTGCTTTTTGTCTTATCGTCATAATTAGAATCTTCATCTTATCTAAATAATAACTTAGACAGTTATTCCAGCGATGTTCTTTTCTCTGTGTAAGCATACTAAAACGTAAGCGTTTTACTTAAAACAAACAAATTTTGTCGCTTGAGTCAATTCCGTATACTAAATACAATTTTCTTAAGTGAGCCGATAAGATCTTGAATCAACTTCTTCTAAGGTTGACATGACTTCACGAATATTGAAGTCAAAGCTTATAACACAGTTTGAGATGAAATATTCCGAATATGTTGCAAAATCATGACAAAATACATGGAAAAAGACACTCAAATATGCAAACATTATTGTAGTAAACAAATATTGAAATACAACAAATAAAAAAGAGCAAAATTGCAGTTAGCCAATTTAAATAAATTATCATTCCAACGAAATTTTAAACGTTCAAGTTAAAGCGTTCAATGGTATGTGTTGGGGGCCTCTTTCGTGCGCATAAAAATCAAAGAAACACTAAAAATTTTGATGACATAATAAAAAGAAAAAAGTGGCGGTTTGCAAACGGTTCACCCATCCGAATGTTGACCCCACCGAGCTTGGACTTAACTTGACAACCATATGATTTAAACAATGGAGAAACTCGAGTGCTCGGGCGTCATAAAACTATTGACAAGAGAAGATACAAAAGCGGCTGAAATACATCCCAAGTCGCATTAAAATATATGGAGATACTGCACCGTTCATTTTTAACCGTATCGGAATGGTCAAAATTGTTTCGGCAAAGACGAAGAATCCTTTTTCCAGATGATCGTTTCAAAGTAATAGATCAGTCGAAATCTCATCACTTATACAACCCAAAACGAAATTAAAAATTTCACCGTCGACTAGTGTTTTTAAACTTTCTGCACAATAAATTAAATTCGAACTTGGGATCTTTTTCGCTTCCTTTTTTCTTCTTCTTCTTCTTCTTCTTCTTCTTTCTCTTTACACTCATTCAACTAAGACTTTTTATGATAAAAACTTTTTCGACTGCTAAATTTTTCGTTACTGTTAGTTTGCTCACTCGAAAGACGTGGAAATAATAAATTGAATGAGCCAATTTTTGGTCTCTCACGAACGCGTTTTATAACAGAGCGCATGAACAGAACAACGGATAATTGGTTATAAGAATAAATTTAAGAATAAATATATGCAATATTTAATTTCGCGCAGAAAAATCATTTTGCCTTTGAAGTACGAAAATGAAAGCGAACACAATTTTGCAGTAAAGGTTAGATGTCAGCTTGCTTGCAAATAAAGTATGGAGATTCATATATATTCTAAAATAGGACGGTAGAAAGAACAGCATGTGAGTTATTTTGTCTTCTTGAGCAGAAGATGAAATCCTTACGTAGCATTAAGAAAAAGAACCGAAAAATAATAAAAAAGAGAAGAAGAAGAACAAAAATACAACAACAACAACGAAAAAAATAAATACAACAAGGAAAAAAATACAGAAAAGGGGGGACAGAAGAAGGTAAGCGATAAGAGGAGAATGAGAAAAAGAAGAATAAAGACGAGGAAGGAACCGGTTATATAGGAACCGTTTGAACTTTCCTCTCTACCTCTCTCATATTTCTCATTTGGCACTCACCCACTCAGGCACTCACCGGCAGCTAGCAACTTTGAATACGCGTTTGCATGCTTACAATTCTCTCGCAACATCATTCCTCTCGATTCTATTTCAAACTTAGGAAATAAAATAATATTTTAATAAGTATCATTTAAGTGCTAATATGAATATTTCTTATATCTCCTCGTCATAATGGAACCATTCGAAATATCACCAAATATTCCAAGCATTATCCGACTAATTGCGAACATGTTGTTCAAAGATACATAAATAGTCGACAAAATATTCCACACTAAGATTTAATTCATGCTTAATGCTTAAGTATTTAGTCATACACTCGGCCCGCATTTGACGAAATCATATATACAAGCACTCGTTTTCACGCCTAAAAGAAACGACCAAAAGCTGAATTCAACATCTCGACATTCAGTATTTGGCACAAAATTCATTTTAAAATTACATCAACCATAGTAATATTATTCCGGAACAAAATTATTCGATCTAATTATTATTTATTATTATTTTAATGACTTTTTGACTAGAAGGAATATTGTATTATATATATTGTAAAATGACAGACAAAATATTAAAAAATAATATTTTTTTATGACACAATGTTAATTAATTATAAACCTTTTGACTCAAAACGTATATAATTCAGCTAGTTTTTTTCGAAAAGCTTTTAATATAAATATTTACTATGAACAATAGTAATGTTGAAACTTTAGAAGCAAATTTTAGTTAAATAACATATGAATGTAACAGTTTTAAAATATAACAACAGTAGAGTAAGTAGAAGTTTTACATAAAAAAATACTACTTTTTTACATAACATTTCTTTTTTTAGTCTTCCAAAATTATTATTTATTATTTACAGTAAATGTTTATACAAAATTTCGCCAAATATGCTCAAATCCTTCTACTTTATAACAATATTTTTCTATTTGACATATAGTAAGATTGATTTAAAATATACAATGTATCATGAAATGTTTTCGAGAAAGAATAAATGAATTGCTTCTAAAATATTTCACAATACATACGAATTATCTGAAATTGTCATATTTTGTACAGTAATATAATTTTATAACAACTTTTCTTACATGTTTTTAAATTTGAGAACAAATTTTCTTGAAATTGTATGAAACTCGTTACTATATTGAAATATATACTTAAGCTTTGAAAAATGTAACTGTTCACGACCAGAAGTGGTAGCCTATTTATACAAATGTAACATTTTATAATATTCAGCGTAAATAAACGCTAAAAAGGAAGCCAAAGAAGGGAATTTTTGGCTTTGCTTTGTTCTCTCTTTTCTCGTTTGTCTTCTCATACTCATCCATTCCTTTCGAACAGCTGACAACTCCCAATGGAGGACAAAATTAGAGCGACCAACAGTGTCCGCTTTTGAGAGGTTTTGCTGTACGTTTTTACGCGTTAACAGCAAATATATTTACTCTTCATTATTCAAAGAAAACTGTCATTAGTAGCATCAGACAGTTCAAACTTCAAAGAAAATAAACACCTGTACGTGTATATTGCACAAGTGCAATCGCCACCGATATATACGTGTACATATAAGTCTATAAAAAATGAATCCCCCTGTATTTCTTCCCTGCTATACCGCTGATAAATTATTTAACATCACTGATGAATGCTAGAAAAGTAGAACACTCGCAAAGTAATCGTCAAAGAATCTTATATATACATATGTAAACCAGAATTTGCATATTTTAATAAAATTATCGCTTCGCCGATTTACGGTCATTTGATTTCAAATTCGACCATTGACGCGCTCTTACTTCTATCCTTCATTTCTTCTTCTTTTTCAGCTTCCTTCTTCTCTCTTTCGCTTATACTTTTTGTTTGCAGATTTTGCTGTCTCTCCTTCGCACGCAGAAACTTTGTATCATTTCCTCTTGTTCGCTCAAACAACTCGTCTACACGTCTCGGCCCTCTCGCTTTATAGTGAGAACTCGGCTGCGTAGGCTTACACACGACTAGTGTTAAAATTTTACACCAGTTGAATACCGATGAACGGCGCAATTTTTACGGAATAATATTGTCATTCGTCGGCCATAAAACGCTCGCATCAAATTTTATGCACAAACGTAACGCGATTCCCTTCTCTTTTCTGCATTTTTCGATAAATGAAATATAGCGTTCTAGCATATTAGAAATTGAAATAACTTATAATTCAAGTATTTGTGCCAAAGGTGATTTTTTTGTCGCTTTTTTGTAGCTTTACTAATGGGAATATGTACAAAGTATTGAAATGATAAATGTATATTTATGGATTGGTGATAAATGGGAGGGCAAGGGCCAAGGAACGATTTGACAACAAGAAATTGTAAGTGTAACTTTTTTGTTGCAGATTCCGAATAGACAACACCGATCACATAATCGACGTGAACAAAAACAATGCGCAATTCGAATACGATCAAGTCAATATAATATGTCCCGTTTACACGCCAGGCACTTATGATGACGAAGCCGAGAAATACATTATTTATAATGTAAGTATAATTAGCACGCCGGCCGTATGTAAATATTACATTATGTCCGTTGTAATTTATACTTCTAATCTAACTTCCTGACCAGAATTTTGAATCAGCTATTTTAATGCCTATGATATAATTCTGATTAAATACTTACACGAAAAAAGATCTAATTTTTATTATTTTGAATACCGTTTTTCGAGTTAATTAATTTGTCTTATTTAGTTCAATTTTTTCCACAGAACATTATAAATATTCATAGATCATTTTTAACGTTAATTTATTATTAACATTTTTTTATTTTCAGCGTTAATATTGTACATTTAAATTTTATTTTCGCTTTTATGCCGAAAGCAAAATATTGTACGCATATTTAAAAAATTTCTTTTATTGTTCGAGTTTTTTATTTTAAAATGTATCCATATTCACTTAAAAAATAGTTGTATATTATTAAAAATACAACATGCATAAGAATATAAATGATGTACACAATTTACAACATGAATGGTGAGAACAAAAAAGTGAACGAAATAGTTTTCGTGAGCGACATAATCATAAATTAGCTTGCAGTGGATTAAAATTTTCTTTTTCTGTATCTTCCGCTAGGCGTGATACATATCTTCCGGAAGTGTATATAAATTACTTTTCTTTAAATGTGTTTTCTTACAAAATCATTTCGTCATTATAAATTTGAATTAATAGAATTTTCATTGAAGAAGAAAAAGTGCTGATATAAACATTATTCGCAGATTTAAATTGAAAAATTAACTTTTAAATAATATAACAGCAATAAAATGATAATTCATGTGTAATAATTTTACAACAAGGTTTACAAATTAAGCCGTTTGAATAAACACCGCTAACCAAAGGTGTCGAATTAATTTATAGACCTCATAAATAGCAATAAATTTTGCGCTTCTAAGTATTCACATTATATAAATGTAGAACAAACATTGCGCACATTTAACTTATTTAAAATATATTATTTTTAATTTATTTTCATTCATTATTGTATAATGTATTCATATTATGTGTAAAGTATGTTTTTACTAGTTTTTTTTACTGTTTTATTGCTTTCCTTCTTTATATACTGATGCAACTAGTATTCATAAAAATTATATGTTGAAAATATATTTCTTTGCTGACCTAAAATATATTTGAAAATAATATTTTGATCATGAAAATGGTTAGAAGATCTATCTAAAGTTTATGTTAACCATAAAATTTTATTGAGGACAAAATCAACTCTACTCTATGATTAACTGTTGTATGTGTATCATTTCAACTAATAAATCATTTCAAATTTTCTTTTATATATTATAAATTATATACCAAAATGAAATTGAAAATGTATTCAAAAAATTTATTGACATTTAACAAGTTGTTTCAGCGTGTAAACTTGTTAACATGTTAGATAGAAAATTCTTATCTTTTTCAAGAAGAAAAGTTTTGATACAAGATTTCATCAAGTTGAAAATAATACTGACTGCGATAAATGCGTTATACTTTGGTAAAAATAATATTTTTCATTAAACTTCTTTTATCTGTTTTCAATTATTCGAAATTCACTAAAATGTTTTACTTTTTTAGTTTCATTCATGCTTATTATTATTTATATTTACACAACATTTTTAATTATCTTTTGTATTCATCTTGATTATTCCCTTAGTTCGTTGAATATGTTTGTACTGCTTTAATTAAAAATTGGAATTTTTCATTGAATTTATATTTTACATTTTTCATTTGATAAAATGTATATTTTTATTAAAATAAATGTTCATTTATTATAATATATACAAAAATAACAATAAAATTCCAACTTATATAGGTTTGTTGATTTTCATTACGCAAAAATGAACACAAAAATAAAAAAAATAAACTAAATTAAATAATTAATGCATTATTCAAATTTAAACAATCCGTTTATATCTTGACTAATTAACTTGCCTCTTTCAGGAAAACTGTATTCATATTCCACAATTCTTTTTTAAAAAATTGAGGCTTTCGATGAAAATGAATATCAAACGTGTTTACACAAAAACACGATTAATGAAATATTAAGAAACTTACATTTTAATCAATTTTTATTGAAGTAAAAATCTCGATAAAATACTCGAATAAAAACTATTTCTTGTATGGTAAAATCAGCTCCAATGTGAATATATGACTTTTAATTATTCAAAATTAACATAAAAGATTGTAATTTACTTGCAAAAATGCAACTGTTTTACATTTTGTAACAATTTGCATTGACTAAGAATTTTAATAATTCAAATGCATTTTAGGTATCGAAAGAAGAATATGAAACCTGTCGAATAACGAATCCAAGTCCACGACTGATAGCGATATGCGATAAACCGTTCAAAACGATGTACTTCACTATCACGTTCAGGCCATTTACGCCTCAACCTGGAGGTCTCGAATTCTTGCCAGGACATGATTATTATTTCATCAGTACCTCCTCCAAGGATGATCTACATAGACGCATCGGTGGTCGGTGCACCAGTCACAACATGAAAGTGGTTTTCAAAGTTTGTTGCAGTAATAATGCTGACACATCATCCTCTTCCGCAACTGTACGCAATAACTGTGAGTGCAAAGGATCATTAAAATTCTATTTGAATAACAACTTAAACTCCGACGTAAAAAGGAGAAAAAAAGAAGACAAAGTATGAAAAATTTATCTGCAAGGCATCCTCCAAATATCTACGTGACCAAAAACTGAATGATTTTAATGGAGAAGCGTGTTTGCGTGTTGTTTTTTGTTCGCGCGCAGCCAAACTTTCGAATTGGTAGAAATATATAAACCAAAGTTACACCAACTAATTAATTGAATTGTCTCAACTTCACTTTGTGGTGTCGACTCAAATAAGCAAATTATAATTGCGAACTCTAATTTGAAAAAAAGATTTAAATCAATTTCTCGACCCTTTGTTAGATGCATATACATTAACAACAAAGTTAAAGTCATTTTCACAACATTCACAACTTTTCTTTCTTTTCAACCGTGAATTTAACGATTGTTAATAGTAGTAGCACCGGTTTCCGTGACTGCGCCAGTTTTCCACATTTAACATTGAAAATCCTATTTCTATCTCGTTCTTACACATTGTGTCGAAAACCGGGTTAAAATATTGGAAACCGGTGCTTCTACTTTATTTATTCAAAATTAACACATTAAAAAGAATAAATTAAACACAAAAAATAAATGAATAATAAAAAAGTGTCGTGATTTATATTGACTGTACTACTTAAGGGGGTTAAGGCACAATATTTTCGTGCAAAAGAGACACAACATAAAAACTAAAATTATTTCTTCAAAAAATATAAATAAATGAGTTTAACAAAATATGTATTTCTTAATTTTTAATCTAATATTTACTTTTATCTTATTTTCTAGAAAATGAAACATTGCTTTTTTGTTGGAATTTTCATTGCGGTGCTTTTAATAAAATTTAGTTACATTTGATCCAATGAGATAAATCCTTTGGAATTGTGCACACTTATTTTCTATGAGTTTTACTTAAACATATTAAAATTTAAAGCAATTACGAACGTGGAATCATATTTTAAATCGTCAAAATTGCAAAATTCCCGTAATAATACTGTTTTTAACAAGTTTTTGCTTAAAAACCAATGAGATGATCTTTTTCAAATTTTGTACAGTATTTTAATTCATCATTCTGAATAACTAATAGTTTTTTAACAAATTCTTATCGTTGAATTAGTTCATGCCCCAACCTCCTTAAGCAGTTTGATTACATTGTATTTAAGTAGAAAAAAACTTGTATTCCAATGACTTATTTTAGATTAAATTGATTAAAGATAAACAATTCGCCCTGAAATTATTATTGATGGTAATCAAAAACTTTTCAAATGATTCACAATTCATTCAGTCATCATTATAATTCTTTTTTTTTATATATGGAAATATGTTAACGCTTTTTGTATAACTCAAAGAAAAGAAAAGAGAATGAAGTACTTTTTTTCTATTTAATATTAATTAAAACAATAACGTGTTCATTTAATTAAGCTTCATGCCAGCTTGAGCATTAATAAACTAAAAAGTATACTCATTATATTTTGTTCACTCTGATGATTATACTCTCACTAAAGGTGGTATCTTTTTCTTTTCAGTACAAGTGTCAAATTTGTTAAAATTCATTAAATTCTTCGTAATTGTCAAATGTTTCGACGATTCCGAAAAACTTTTCCTTATTATAACAAAACTAATTTCAACTTTCCTAACATTATTTTCATCTCTAACTACTATATATGAATATATCAATTATAAAAAAGTGTAACAATTTCAATGTCATATTTGCTTTCATTATGATTCTAGAAGAGCCAGTTCCAAAAATATATATATATGTAGAATAGAACATATACCATGTAAATTATATCCGCCTTTTTCTTGATCCTCGAGGGATTAAACGATAATTATACGGGGATGAAACTTATATGTTCGTATGTTCTATTCACAGATAGAAGTGATTGTGCAATATCAACAGTTTCAGAACTATGTTGTTAGTGAACTATAATCATGCAGAACAGAATGAAAATTGTATAAATAAAAATACCAAAATAATTAGTTTATTTAATAATAATAATTAAAAAAATAAGTATATGATTTGCATAAACAATTAAATGTATAAAATAAAGTTTAAAATACATTTTAATATTAAAGAAAACATTTAAGTTGACTGAATGAATATTTAATTTTTCACACTATTTTTAAAACGTATCAAATTATACTTTGAAAAAATATGATGAAAATACGTCCGACGAATTTATCACAACTTTCACACAACGAACGTCATATTTTATCCTTTTTTTTCGTATAGTATTCATAACGGAAATCTCATTTAACCCAGTTGCTCAAAAATCAATTCTTCATAGCGAAACCATACAACCCCACATGGGATTTTATGTGTGATTCCGTATAGATTCGCATACGACGTGAGAACCTGTGCAGAATCTCATGGGAAATATTTTTATACAATCATAAAGTTTTTTTTAATACAAAAAAGCAAATCTAACTTGTATTATTATAATAATAACAGCGTTAGAGTAACAATGCTAATAATAAATAAACATATTATACAGACAAACGTATGACAACTTTAGCTAATATATTTTATTACATAATTAAACTATCGTCACTTAGAAATTCCTTATGGAATTCTCACTAGGAAATCTCCATTAAATTCTCTCGAGAGATCCCATCTGTAATGTTTGCACACAGTAAAATTATACTTATCGTCGACAAAGTATTGTCGCCTGGACATCCGTAAGGAATTCTCAACCGTAAAGTCACATGGGATTGAATATATCTTTGCTAAAAAATTATATATATATATTAATTATTTCACTCACGCAAGACATTTAAATACTTATTATTAGCAGTTTTTAACTTTAATTAAAATTTCATGTTTTCGCTTTTTTTTACTGTAAAATTTGCACGTTAAAACAATTAAAAAATAGTCGAACAAAACTATACTATTTCTGTATTTAAAATTGAAATTTAATATCAGTTCATAAGTGTTTTAATTAAAAAAATACAGTATATATATTGTCCTGTTGTAGATAATTATATCTTGAAAAATTTTTTTATACATTATAAAAATATTTTTAAATAAATGATGAAACTTATTTTCAAAAACATAAATATTTGAAATCTTCAAGTTTTATTCTTCAGCAATATTGTGTATAAAATTATCGATTTAATTATTATTAACAACTTTGCAACGTCTTTAGTTAGTATACCGTCTTTACATCAGAGCACAATTATTTTAATCTTAATAAATCTGTTGGCATTAAAAAGTTGTGTATTTAACAACTTCTCTACGTTTAATCGTTGTTTATAGGATAATTGTTTGGTGTGAGAAAAACGTTGTACATTTGTTGTAAAGAAACATAATTTAATTCATCAACGTGTATATATTATAATCGACTAGATAAGAAACATCTTTTATATTATATATAAAGAAGTGTTTTAAGATGAAAAAAGACTACATTTAATTTCTTCATTTTAAAATAAGAAATATAAAAACAAAATATTCTACGGTTGAAATAAAAACAATTTTAAACAATATAAAATTAATAGACGTAACTTAAAATTGTTCATGCGCCACTTTAATAAGAGTATTAAATTAATACAATTTTAATAACGAGAAAATGAAAATCAGTAAGCATAAATTTTTTTATGTTAAATGAATCGAAAGTAACTCATACTTTTATAGTATCATAAATATGACACATAGTAACTTTTTTCTCTATTACAGCCACGTAGCAAAAGCGACATATTTCACGATTTTATTTCAAAATCCATCTGACTTTGTCAATTGACTTTTGACGAAATTATATGAAAGTTGATAAAATTACATATTTTATACTGCTTTTTACTGTATTGAATAAAAGCATAAGTAAAACGTTTACAAGCTTTGCAATCAAATTGCTCTTACATATTTATGATTGTTTTTATTAAAATTTTATTTTAAATTAATTAAATTTTTATTATATCAAATATTTTGTCTATAAACAACTAATAGCCAAAAAAAATTCATTTTATTCGAACATTAAAAAAGTTGAAATAAAAAAAGAATTGTTGTAAGGCTTAATTTAAATATATATAAAAAATAATCGATTTTGATAAATGCATAAAACTACTGTAATATGTCATTTCTGCATACAACCAACATAAAAGAGAAAAGTTACGTGTTAAAGCATTAGTTATGCATATAACTTGCAGACGTACGGATCGCTGATTAATGAACTACACCGTATTAGAAATCTTTAATCTAACAGATGTGAAAAATTATCCATATATTTGCGTTAAAAGGTTTTAGTACATCACATTACCGGATTAAGACATCCACTGTAATGCTAATAATTAGACTTAATTATTCAATTAAATGAGTTGTACTTTACAAGGATGTCATGTGTGGAAATCCATTAATGGGATTTTCAAATTCCGCAAAAAAATTAAAACTGAATAAACATCTGCATTACTTAATCCAAATTTCTACAGTGAAGTTACACAAATCATGAAGTTAAAATCATGTAATAAAGTTTTTCATTTTCGGCTACACAAATATTCAAATGTTTTTTTTTTTTTTTACAAACACAAAAATTGTTCGTGTAAAAAGTGCAAAAATGACAATTGTTAAGAAAAGTGTATAATAAACAGTATTAATTGTTTCTACACTTTATGTTTAACTTTGTAATTTGTCTTTTAGAATTAAACTACCATACAAAATAGTAAAAATGATGAGATCTGTTCTTCTTTTTTTTTTTTATGATGCTCGTCTGAATTTTAAATCGATTAACAATATCATCTAAGACCTGTTTGGTTTAATAAAAAAATGTCACACATTTGTTGAAATAATACAAATTTCATTGTGGTGTATGAATTGCATACTTTTCGGCTGCTTATTTTTACAGTTGCATTTTATATGTGACCTCCATTTAATAAATTGTATTCAACAAATTTTTTTCATCATTTATTTTCTTGATGAAATTTATTTATTAAAATTAGACTTCACATTTATATGGTTAAATTCTAATTATCGAAGAAAAGTATAAATTGCTGAATAGTCGGAGAAAAGATCGCATGAAAAATATGATAAATTGTGAAGCTTGTGAAAGACTCGACTTGTGAAAGAAGGAGAAGAAAGGATCGGACAAGGATAGAAGAAAGTCCGGAATCCGGGCGAAAGAACGTGGCAAGCGATAACGTAAGCGAAACGACTCAACGCGCGCGTTCTCATCTCGTTGTTTTCGTTGAACTCAAGCCGATCGCCGTTATATCGGATTCGAGTTCTGGAATAATTTTAACGTCAGTTAACTAACAAAATAAATACCTCACGCGATACGAAACATCAAATAAACAACAATTATTTCAAACATTTTTCATTTAATTTTAGTTTCTTATTCAACATATAAATTTTATCTTAGAAAACTAACGAAGAAAAAAAAACTCAATTATCCAAATACTTTGAAAGAATAAGAAGCTCGAAAAGTATATAAGAACTTCAGCAAATGAAAGATGAACAAAAAAAGGATTAATCAAGATACATTGACATAAGCAATTTTCTTATTTGATATTTCATTTTTGTTTCACAAGTAAATGAATTAAAGTCTCGTGGAGAAAAAATTGGAATATACAACCTTTTTGCAACGTAAATTAGATTGAATTAAAATACGATTTTGTGATGTAGTGAAAAAGTTATTTCATTTGTACAAATTGAAATGTAGCCTATTTTTTGTTATTTCCAAAACAAGGTTTAAATTATATTTGAAGGTTTTTTTTGTTTTCTCTCTTTCTTGTACTTTTTTCTTCCTTTTTTTTGCATACAATATTTGAGAAAACAAATTTTTTACATCGTTAAAGAATCACTGCGATACCGCACCAGTGTCGCAGCATTACCACAAAGATGCCACAACTGGAAACAACGAGACCGTAACGTTGCTGCAAAGATGCCACAAGGATATTGCCACTGTGCCGCAAAGGTACCATAAGAGTATCACATTGCGGTATAAGCTTGCGGCAAAAGTTGCGAAACGCATGCAAAAGACATGCGATATCGTGGCAGCATAGTCGTAAAATACATTGTCTTGTAATTAATTTTCTGGCACTGATCAGGTATCCATTAATAATTTCAAATTCAGTGTCTTTTAGGCACTCACTTTGGTTCCTCACTTCAAAAGTTATCTTCCAACTTGAATCTTATTTTTTTCCAAAAAAAATACTTTCGAAAATTTACGGAAAAAATTTCTCTATAAATCCAGGAGACATATTTAAAAGGAAACCAAGAAAAATATTTATTTATAAAATTAATTGTGTAGAATAAAATATTTGTCCAAACTTAAAAGTTATTAAAATGATATATACATATATGCTATAAAGTATAAATAAAGCACATGTAATATACATTAATGAAATTTACTGAAAACATATAATTTGTCAATATTAATTAAATAAAATTAATATCGTCAAGTTTACAACAAAATATATACTGAAATGAAATTTACTTTAATTCAAATTTATTAATAGCAAGTGTATATAACTTTAATGTACGAATAATTTCGGTATAGTTTGAAATTAGTTTATTTTGATTACAAGTATGCTATATACATAAAGTAACAAAATGCATATATGATTACTTCCTAAAGAATGGCCAAATTGAATTTGATGCTTTTATCAGTTTCGTGAATGAATACATGATTTGAAAGCATTCTGTTAAATCCAACTTATGCTTTTCTGTAAGACAGTTGGAAAATATTTAATCCATTCGCGAATATTAAACCAATATTAACTTTGTATTTTAGGATATTAATTATTTTAGAATGAACAAACAGTTCGACTGAGATAACTCAGGACATGTCTGAATGTATAGTCACTTCTGAGTTATCATTGATTAAAATGACCCGTCTGAATTAATTTGGTCGAATTATTTCAACGGAATTATTTGTTTGAATCCAAAGTAATTAGTAACTTCAATTACAAATATAACTCTTTTCAATAAAATGTTGAAATTGATCTTTAAAATTAAATCGTAGAAAATGATATAATGTATTACATCAAATAAAACTACTAATTTTTATTATTTAATATAATAAAATATTTCATCAAAAGCATGACGATACGTTGGAATTAATCTCATATGGAAATATTTAACTGGCCCAGTGTTGGGCCATAATTGGCGTAATTTGGTACGAGATTGGCATACAACAATGGCTTAACATTGGGAAATTGTTGGGATGAAACGCCACCCCAAAGTTGATTAACAACATTGTTTCGACGTTGGTTTACCAAGCTTGTTCCAATTCTGTTTTTCAATGTTGTTATGACGCTGTTATAACCATACTTGTTTCAGTATTGTTTGCCATTGTTGTTTGACATTGTATTTTTTATAATAGACAAACAAATATTTATTATATATAAATACACATTTTTTAAATTTATTTCATTTTTTTGTCATTTACAATTATATTTCATAATTGAATATAGGTTCGAAGATTACATTGTTAATTTTAGAAGATTTGAACTCGTGCCTCCAACGTGACAGTACGTCGCCTTATCCACTGCTTCACTATCACTTTGGCATTTTTAAACCGTCACAACATTGTTACCCCACATTATGCCAACTATTTTAAAAACTGATTATGCCTAGTTTTATATGGTGACCGACATCTATGTCACATGTTCGAATGTCGCATGTTTTAATGTCACACTACCGAATACCACATATATTTGAATTTCACATGTCTTGAATGTCACACATTTGAATGTCACATGTATCGAAAGTCACATTTTAGTTACATTTTTTTATCACTGCATCAATAAATATGACATGTAATAATAAAATATATAAATACAAACATGCAAATTTGTGATATTGATGAAAGTGTGCTTTCTGTTACAAATATCGAATGAATACAGGTGAAATAAGAAATACATATGCGCCATTAGATAATCAAAACAGCCGATCACACTGTAAAACTTCTATTTTTTGAAACGTTCTACAAGAATTAAACGTTCTACATAGAACGTATACAAGTGTTTTTAATATTTAAAATATTTTTTAAAGTGATTTTTTTGGAAACGCATTATACGTTTTCTTAGAGAAAACACTTTAAAACGTTCTAAAAAAGCTTCAAAACCGTTCTGATCAGAACGTTTGTATTTACAGTGCAATTACATTCATTTAATCCTGCTGATAATGAATTCACATATTCGTATATGTTTCTTTCTAGATTTTTATATACTAATTATAAAAAAAAAT